>VNWY01000011.1:0-146070 GCA_009869845.1 Pseudachorutes palmiensis | reverse complement strand
CCCCCCCCCCCCCCCTCCTTGGTCTTAACCTTTTCAAATCGAAGTTTCGTCCATGGCATTTGATTATGATGGATCCAAACTTTCATAATTTCCCACCATGCCGCCATTGAATGTGAGCCAGACTGGGGGAGACTGGGGGAGACTGTAGTGGGAACCCGACTGCATCTTGTCGGACATTAATTGGAAATCTTTATTGTAGGGAACTCTGAGTAATCCTTGAACTCCAGAGAGGATTCAAACTTTCCTCAAACACTGAAAGTGGAGGTCTTTAGTTAATTTGGAATAATTAGATTCAGTCCAATGACAGTCAGAAAGAAAGTAGAGGAGTAGAGGCAAGGAAATGGACTGGGTCTTAAGAGTTTTTCCTTGTAGTCGATGATTCCCTTGAGATTCGAACACTGAAAAAGTTTGATCATGGAAACAGGAGTTAGTGCAGGGGCTCCAACTACATAAGCTCCAGCAAAGGCTGAATCATTTCCAAATTGGGCGTCAATTAATCTACCACGAGAGTTCCGGGACGTTTGGTTTTGGCGGGTTGCGAGTGTTCTTGGTATTGCGCATGTGCAGGGAGTGTGTGTGTGTGTGATGATCATAGTAGGTCATGGTGATGATGATTGGTGTGCTTCCAGTGCTGTAATTCTTAAGACTTTGATGTCCTCCATTTCACCTGCCAATCCGATTTCAGACTCAGAGTCATTCCTTCTTTCTCCTTCCTTTTATGACCGGAATTTATTCCCTCGGAAGTTTATCTCTTCCAAGTTCTACTCTGCCAAAAAGGACAATTTCCAAAATGTCAAGCATAAAAGGGTCTCTGTGTCTTGTTCAAAAGTCTTTTTCAAAGTCTCTCTCCCATTCTGATACTCGGGTTTAAAGTCCCAGAAGATAATTCAGGTCAATTCGGAATGTAGGGATTGTAGCTAGTGACGGAATTTAAGTAGTCGTTCCATTCGGTAGTTAAACTTACGTTTAGTTGTAATGTTTCCTTGTCCTATTCATCATCCTTCTAATTCCAAACATCCTTTAGTGTTTAGTTTCGTCCTTTATTTGTTCCTTCCAGGGCCTCACTTGTCAATCCAACAATGCCCAGGCCACTCTCGGGTTCTGGGACCATTATTGTGGCTCATAAACCCGGGTTTATTAGCCTTTCCTTTCTCAGGCGCCACTTTCCCTTCACCACAACACCGCGCGCCTTTAAATATTTAATCTGAATTGATTTGCGGAGTCAAAGCCCCGCTTCCTCAAGGTGGACGAGGACTCGGAATTGTTAATTTTTGATTAGCTCTACCTCCTTTGACCTACCAAAGCACCGAAGAGGGAAAGTTCCATCCACTCCTTCTTCCCTCTCTAGGGCTCAACACATTACAAAAGATGGGAACAACAAAACAAAATGGAGAGAGAAACTCATTAGGATCATCACCTTGTCGGCCCATCCTTACAAACTGTTGGAAACTTTTCCACTCCGCCGGTCATAATTCAGAAACGTCAAATTAAACCGTCTGATTCTCAGAGCGGTGCAGACTTTGATGGCTCATCGTCACGTCACTACATGAACTAATGGTAGGACTTCAGCTCGTAAATTCAACCGTGGCACCTTACTCTGTTACTCTTACAACAGATAGCAGCTACATTCTCATAATGAATACAGTTATAGTAAGGCTTCGAATGGAGCTAATGCGCAAAAGCAGTACAAAGGCTTCCCCCAATTAAGTCCAGTATTCATAAGCTAAACCTCAATTCCACCCATTCTTAATCCAATCCCAATTCATCATCCATTTTCCATCAGTGGATGTGCAAACCCAAGGTTTCATTCTAATAATTCAATGGGCGTGGTCAAGTTGTTTGAATATTGAATCTTTTCTTTGGGGATTTTCAACCATGTTATTCTGTTGCAAGGATCATTTGATTTAAGAGATTTCCTGCGGTTTGTTCTTTCCAAAGGAACAAGGTCAGGGCTTCCTTCCTTCCTCAAAGAAAGAAAGAAAAGCTTCCGCCTTTGACCTCGAACGTAATAACCGTAAAAGTGAAGGAAGTGGAAACTGGGTTGAGAATTTGAAGTTAAAAGCCACAGATTTTTATATCCCTGGACCGTTTGGGTTTTTGGTTCTTTGATGGTCCATCGTGTGTTGAGGGTTTGGAGTAGACTGTGGCAATAAATGGCTGAAACTACCCAAGCGAAAAGTCAAACAGAGCCTTGTTTGATTGAGTCCAAATGGAATGTCTCGCTTCCTATTGAATTGTGTCGTTATTAATACAGTCTCTCTGTTCCCAGCTGGGACTCTTTTCAAAGCCCCTTCTTATGGCCGCTCATCATCAATTAAAATCAAAACCGCAGGTTCTCTAGAAATAAATTAAGACTCTGTGTACACAGAGACACAAGGAAGCCACGACTAGTCCGAGATATGCACGACTGGCCTGGCCTCCATGTCTCTAATTACGAGAATCTCCGTTTTATTTATGCACTGAGTGCTGGGGAGGATACGCCTTTCTTTTTCTCTACACGACGACCACCACCACCATGTTTTTATATGTAAAAATCAATATGACAAGCAATAGAAACCAAATGGGCGGATGGATGATAAAACTTTTAATTTTATTTCAACCAATGTAATCCAATGCAATGGAATGGATTGGAATACAAGAGAATAGAATGGGGATCTTTTGATTGTAAGTTACAAACGGGACTTGATTTAATTCTTGTTCGTGGCTGAGGTTTGATGTTTCCCACTCGAACGTTGTGTCCTTTGATCCAAAGTTTAGATTAAATTCAGACAAACCACGAGACCTTTGATCTTATAAACTTCCTATCCTTCAACCTCAACCCCAATTTCAACTCCATTAAGTACAGAGACAAAGGAAACATTTTTCAAGTTTAGACAATCCTAGCAGGGACAGGAAATGCAGCAGCTTGCCAAGCATTTGCATTTGGCAATGCCAAGCTTACACGCGCTCCAGAAACTCCAGAGCCTCGACTCCATCATCTTCTTAACTTGTCAGCCCAAACTTTTCTTTTTGTTTATTTATTTTTTTGAAGAGAAAGTTAAGGTGAAGGGACCTCATTTAAAGAAGGGCGCCTGAGTGGAGGAAGCAGTTACAGTCTAACGGGCCTTGTCGACAAATGACTCATTCAAACATACCCGCCTCTCAAACTTTCAAACATAACGACCACCCAGAGGATTCATTCCAGGAAATGGAAACACAGAAACAACAATAACTCCGCGCTCATTAACTGCGTAAGGACAAGTGTGTACTGAGCAGGCGCAGGAGATAAAAGTTGGATAAAAGATAGCGGGAGTTTACAAAGTTCCCAATAGGGTCCCTGTCCCCAATATCCCCTTCGGTCCTGCCAAAGTTTGTTTGTAACGTTGAGTTCATTAAGGTTGTTTCTGTAGGGGAGAGGGCCAAGTTCGAATGTTAATGAGTCCAAGGTGGGTGTTGGAGCCTTAGGAGGGTGTAGACGAGGTGGATTCCTGGGAGTGTAATTTATAGCTTCCTCTCCGTGAAGCGGGAAAGTATAAAAGAAGATGACGGGGATAGCGGAAAGGGATTATTGGACGGGGAGACGTCCTGCCGAGTTGACAATGCGAAGGGCTGAACTCACCCGCCTTTTCCTTACACTCGGATTTAGTCATCTTGGAATAAGTCCTTGGGTCCTTGGGTCCATGGGGCGGTTTACGACCAGTGGCAGAGGGAGAGCGTCCATGTCCAACTGCCATCTCTCCTCCTTGATTCAATTCACAAAGGGAGCACTTTAGTAGGTCCAATTTGGAGACAGGAGGGAAATCCCGTCATCACCTTGACACAAAGACGACTCATAAAATGGAACCCATAAGGAAGAGAGGCGCGGGAAATTCAAAGCAGCGGAAATAAAAGGTTAAGAGCTGGCTGGCTGGGTGAAGACAAATTAGGATCACGTCCCATTTGGAATTGGAAGATCGCATTTGGAATTGGAGGATCGTAATGTGCATTGGGCAGTGGGCATTAAGGGCGGATGACTTTTTTCTGTCCGCCTTCAAATTCAATCTGCCGGCTCATCTTAAAAGCTAAAGGCAAGGGAGGAAGCACCGACTTCTCGTCCTTTCCCTGCACCCGAAGAAACTTCTTTTTCACTTCGTTACGAGAATTCAATAATAATAAAAAGACGCAAAGGAAAGTTATTTTCCTCCTGCTAACTTTTTCATCTCAATTCCCACCAGCTCAAAACTCAAAAGATCAAATTCATAAATTCCCCTCTGAGGTGGTGAACTTCTTTTTGTTTTGCCGTTTAAAACACTGGGAGGAGAGGGGGGAACTTTTGCTGAATAATTCAGGAAGAAAGTCCGGGTGAATGCTAATTGGACAGACCAGGAGAATTCCACGTCGGGGTCTCTTTCTGGGCACCTCATTACACCAAAACAAGACCAATCAATCAGATCCATGAATTGAATTCCCATTCACCACCACTGCATCTCCAAAATGGACTGCATCAACTAACTATTAAAAACAAATATAAAATAAAATGAACAAAAGAAAGTTTTAATGCATTTTCTGCACGTCCTGAGTTGAACGGAAGTTATGACAAGTGATGACTTTGTTAATTGTGGATGTCAACAAGAGCCAAAGGCACAGACGCAGTCCTCATCTTTTGTTTTCATTAAAATATATATTAATGAGAACCTGCCTGTCAACTCCTTTTTTCCAGACGCCAGAACTTGCTAATAATAAGTCAACAAATCATGTCATCCTCCACAGATTCTATTTCTGTTCTGCACAAGACAAACAACAACAACCAGAATTCTGCATTAGAATCCAAGCTCTGCTCCTTCTTACTCCTCTTCTGCTTGTATTTCATCCATAGAGAACAATTTAATAATAATCTTTGAGCTTCTTAATACGGCCTCTGCATTCTTCATTGCATTCTTCATTGCTAAAGAAATTACTTTAGATTGCAAACCCAAATTCATTGTATTAAGGCCAAATTATTTATACTTGTACTCTCCCATCCAAGAGGTGGCAAAAGATATTTTTGCAAAGATGCAAAACCATGCCAAATCCCGAGTCCCCACTCTCAAGTTTTTATTAGTTGGTTGAGAAGATGAAGAAGAAGGAAGCTTAGTTGTGTTTCTGTAAGTTTTCTTTCCACATCCTCCATCCTCTGAGTTTAAAAGTTTAAAAAAGTATCAGGATGAATGTAATGTTTAGTAAATGGAAGCACAAGCAAACGACTACGACGACTAACACTGAGACTTGTATTGGTGGTTTAGAAAAAGACGGGGATGGTGGGGACAGTCATCCAAGGAGCTACCGGACTCATCTCATCTTTGCTGGGAAACGTGACCCCGAAGGTTCTGTGGGTCAAAGTGTTGTGACTCAACAAGGGTCCCATTACTACGGCAGTCATTCCAACTCCCTCTCCTTTTCATCACATTCCAATCATCCTTTCGCACAGCAACATACACACCACTTGCGACCTGGCGGAGGTCAGGCAGGGCCTGGTGCTGGTCCACCAACCCATGCTCAGTTTCATCCTCCTTCCATCGCCCCTGATACGTCGAGAAGAAAACAAAGTAGGAACACGCCATTCTTCGAGGAAGACTGCTACCGACCTGGAAACAAACAGGTAAGAATAAGAATTCGGGTCTTGGAGAAAATGAAGGAATCAGAGTGCTGGCGGGGGAGGAAGAAAGACAAAGCCTGCCACGTGGGTAACTGTCTTTCCTCGCTTTTTCTTTCTCCAGCGGATACCCGGGTAAATAGGATAAAAAAGTTTTGTCGCTCGTAAAAAGTTTGGGTGAAGCCGCGGAGATACTTTTGTTTATTTGCTTGTGCAGTTCTGCCGCTGTCACTCTGCCGCCATTGTTTAATGATTTCATAATAAAGGACAATCAGAATCAAAACTGAATTTGGTCGTAGCAGTAGAATGAAAGTGTCAGAGGGAAACAACAAAATACCTTCGTCCCCTGTCAAAACTTCATTTAATGATTTTCATTTAATGATTTTTGTATCCATGTTCTCCTCCTTTCCTTTCAGCAAATGTCATAAAATATCCAAACACCGAAATCCGAAATCACTCCGTTTATTTTTAGAGACGCACTGTTTATCTTCTCTAACCATCCCCACTTCGTCCCGGCTTATCAGAACAAGACAGGAATTCGGGCCTTGTTCGATCCGCATTTCCAAGTCACTTCGCCTCCACAACTCACGTGACACTCAAATTCCATTGACATTGATTTCACCATCACAGCCCAACACAAACTGTCTCCAAAGTTCCATTTTACAGAGATAAAAGTGTCCTAACTTTGTCCATTGCCCTTGTGTGGCGTGCAAGGTGAGGTTTAATTAAATGGGGAACTGGCACGCATCTTCCCTGTTTGAATTTCCCTTACCTGCTGAGTCCATTGTGTCGTTCGGAGTGAGAAAGAGGGGACTAATTGACTCTCTCTCCCTTTGAATCTGATTCTCATTCAAAGGAGATGGGATCGATTCCTGATCCGATTTGGGAAGTCTTTATCCTAATCAAGGAAAGGCGGAAGATACGGAGACGTAGGGAATACGGAATCTGAAGGGAAGCGGGCAGTGCAGAGGGGCAATGACAGACCTTCCCAATGGACCAATGGAACTTTGGAACTCCATTGGGCCACACATTTACAAGACAAACAAAATAAATAAACCAAACTGCACAAGAGTTCTTTCCAAATGACCCGGGAGGTTTCAAATTGAGTAAACTAATAAGAATGAAGGATGGAATTGGATAACAAGAAAAGGGCCAAGAGGAATCAACCAAGGAACCAAGGATTTGACCACTTTGTTTATCTTTGATCGCATAATGAGACTTGGGACGAGGTGGACCCTTTAAAATGTCCCTCCAGCCTTATCTACCTTGTCATGTACAATATGTTCCTTACTAAGCAACCTTTTCCCTCTCCCAATCAGCAATTGTCATAACGAGAATGAGAAGCTAAAGGGTAAACAAGGTTCAGAGGATTGAGTCAAACGTGCCCTCTGCCTGGAGCAATTTCCCTCCTAATGGTTCCTGTTTGTTGGATCTGGATTAAAATGGAGCCCATGTTCCTCTGTTGTTGTCGGGTAAAGGTTGTAAAGTGACCTTTTGGAAGTGTGTTGTTGGCCTTATAGAAAAGGATCAGGAACGGGGTATCGGCGTTAATCCTTGTCACATTCCGTTTGGGCCGAGTGGACTGGAAGCTTGTCTAATGGAATCCTATTACTTTGAATGTGGTGGTGGGGACTGGTGGAATGGCGGATGTTTTCAAATAAATGAAAATCTGCGGACCTTATTATTTGGTAGACTGCGGTGGTCGAAAAGTGAATTGTTGGTTTCATTTCCGACTCGGAGGGAAAGGCACTTTGGGTTGAGTCCAAAAAGTGAAAAGGAAAGCGGAAGGACGTGGAATCGGAATCTAAAGTAAATTCCATGGAAGGTCACCATGGGGGTTGGTGGCTAAGGCCAAGGCCATAAGGAACATAAGCAATGAACGGAAAGTTGAAGATTTAAGCTTTTGTTGCTGTTTCTGTCATTGGTGGATTGAGTTTAGTCAAATAATTCATAGAATTCCACGTGACTTGAAGAAAGAACAATGGTAAAGGAGAATTTGTCGAATGTGAAAGTATGAATCATTTCAGCCCACTCACGAAATCCAAAATAAATAGTCACTTACAGGACTTTCCACTTTCACTTCTTAACTTTGTTGAGGGAAAATAGCTCCAAGTTTGTAAAAGTTTGAAGGGAAAATAAGACATTGATTATTTTCATAAGTCAGGCTATCCTCTACTATGGGTTGAAGAGTGACGTGTCTTTTCCACATAAAAATTTAAGGTTATACGCTTCTCAATTAACTCTGGGGAAAGGGGCAAAGTGCTAAAACTTTGCTTCCTTTTCTTCCCTTTCAGGTCGTGCTAACTTGGGAATGATAATGTAGTTATTGGTTTCGAATCGTAAATCCCGTTGGCTTTAGTCAGGAACACGTCCCTTTCTCACTCTGGAAATGAAAGGCAGGGGAATGAAATCACATTTCTCAAGGAGAAAGCAAACGGAGAAAATCCTTCTTTCACTTCTTTTTTTATTTCTTCTCTGCCGTTGGAAGGCTGTCGTTTGTCTTTATCCAGAAGTCATTCTTCTTAAGCTAACGACCAAATAATTCCCATTTCTATACACAAGGATACACAGGGCAGTCCTCCTGGATATGGGAATGGGAGCTCAGCTTCACGCATCATGCGCATGTGCAAGGACTTTGTATGGAAATTCTAATGGAAATGGACACTACTCTGGGAGCTTATGGGTTTTGACACATTCTATATTTTCCTGAATGTCGGCCATTTAATGGTCAGAGTACACTTCAGTTGGCTTCAATTCTACCATAACAGGGAGGGGATTTTGTCATTGTCAAAAGGGAACCATTTGCATACCATTTTTGGAAATAAGGCGGTGCCTTGTCCAATGGCCAAAGTCAACTTCATAGTGGTTAAGATGATGCGGTGTCAGTTTGGATTTGGGAGTTTCATTCGCTTCATTGACAGGCGACTGGGTGTCCATGTTGAGGGCCTTCGGGGAGTGTTTGAACCCGGTGAATCTCGTTATTTATAAACCTTCAGTTTCACTCATTTCCTTCATCAGAGATTCATTGGGTTCTTGGGCTTTTCAGAATACGAAATGAAATTGGAAAGGACGGAGGAGGTGGATTTGATTCTTCCCGCGCGCCCTCATGACTCATCCTCCTCTTCAACGTCTCCGCTTCTGCCGCCTGTCGCCTCTGCACGCCCCACATTCAAATTCATCCCACGTTGACAACTTTTGATTTTGACGGAGAAAGGAACAATTTCTTTTGTTCTTATTTTCAGTTCAGAGTTTCAATGGTAGAAAGAAAAACGGAGTTCTATTCATGAGGGAAGGCGAAGGCTCTTCAGAAGGGAATATTTTTAAGACGTAAAATTCATCTTTGGATTTCATCTCCATTCCCGCCTTCTTCCATTCAATGTGCAACTTGGGAAATTTATCATGCAGACTTCCCTCTCAGGGAAATTACATGAATGAAGCGATAACGGTTCATTTGGAACGAAAGAGTTTACAACGGTTGGTAACTTTCACCAAACCACGTGCTCTCTCTGCGGGGAGATGCGAGGGGGTTAGCCTTATCGTGTGACAAGCGGAAGAGCGACAGGGTTCAAATTAATCCGTACTTAAAATCTCTTTGCACATTCCGAACGTGTGCTTGAGGAAGAGGCCATAAGAACAACACCCGAATTCCAATGGATTTGCATACAAGGACAGCAGACAAATTGAACGGGTGGGGACAAACATTCTCAGAGCATGCTTTAAAGCCAACTGAACGAGTTCTGGGAGAAAGTACGTGCGGAACACAAGACAACTTTCACCTAGACGCTCCGATAAACTTTCATTTTTGAGTACAGGGGAAACACTGAATTCCAAACGGCTACTTCGCTCTACTGTGACGCACTCCAGTCGCTTCAATTTTTAAAGAGAGTTCGGCTCGGCCCGCCTTGGGGATTTCAAATCTTATTTGGTCAGCACTTGAAACTTGATTTGGTTCAAAGAATCCACTTTGATTGGCTCTAATTCGTTTTCAAGTGGATACAGTCCACAGTTAGGAAACTTCACCAAGGTCAATAGCTTGAACTTAAGCGTGAAATTTCACTCTCTCGGTTTCAATATAACAAAGGCAGCATAAGCTAAAACTCACGATGCATAAAATGCAACAAATTAGTAACAAAAAAGAAAGTCAGACGGGGACCATATCAAAAGCAACCGCCTTTGTTCCATTTTCTCTTTTATTCTCATGACATGGTCCTTCGAGCCGGAGTTGGTGCCTAAGTCGACACTCCTTTATTCTTTTCTGTGACTTGCAGGTCAGTTTTGGCAGTGGTGGGAGCAGTTATCCTTGGTTACCCCCTGGACACGGCGGTGGTGGTGGTCCCCCCGGAAGTCTGCAGCCGAGTCCCTCGTCAGTTTACGGTCTTTCTTCAGCTGGTGATGATGGCGGTGGTCGGCCTGGGATGTTGGAGGTCGTCGCTGGACTCTCGAGAGATTGCTTCATCATTCCACTTGCTTGTGTTGATCGCTTTCTACCAGCTGGTCTATCGGTGAGTTTACAAGTAGTAGGGAGCATACATTTATTTCTTCTGCGGCGGGGAACATGTTCCAGCGTTCCAATCCATTTAGTGCTGAATTTGCATTCAGAGCTTTCTTCCAGTTGGTCGCCCCTTGGGACCAACCACCAAGAAAAGTCGAAGTTTCCTTGAGAGAAGATACGCAGAGAGTGCGTAGTTTATTTGATTCAGAAATGAGCAAAATATGGAAAGACGATAAGGATGGGACTTGAATCTACTTTAAATTATTCTCATTTTCTCGTCTTCATTTTATCATTCTGAGAAAGTGTTTCATTTCATTTCATTTTGACTCAAATGACTCAAATGTCTGGGTGTATTTTGTCGTGTTTTTGGCCATAATGAATGTGAGTTTGTTAGAAGATGAAAGAATATCTCAAGGGAAGGGATATTGATTCCTTTGTATCCCAATGGAGAGATTGACAGTCGTTAGAATGGAGAGAGCGCCAAGTATAAATTCGTCTTCCATTCCTCCCATCCCAAAGGAACCTTTCTCATTATCATCCAAACAACCAACAGCCAACCTCGTGTCACTCCAAATGAAAGGAACAACGATTCAAAAATTGGCGGACGAATGAAGAATGAGAAAAGAAATCGGCAGAGCTGACGCGCCAAAAGGAAAAAAGACCATCACACCACGCCATCATTCAATCGAGCCCAAATTTTATTGGCGCAGAGGAAAATAGAAAACTAGAGTTCTCATTGTACTTTCTTGGCAACTGAACAATTCAATTTTTTGCTGACCTCAGGGCCGTCACGCATTTCACTCAAAATTTGACGCCTAAATAATGAGTCCGCCAGAAATAAATCTTCAAGGGCATAGCTACGGAAGGCCATTTGCTGAAACAGACCATCTCATTTTTCATTTTATTTGAAATTCCCCTTCATTTCCCATGAAATGTGGCCACAATGATCCAAATGCAATGCAAGGGGATTCCGAAACCACGAATTTTGCATTGATGGGAAAGACAAGGGAAGGAATTATGTTTGTGTTTGGGTTCAAGATGGGCGCAGCTGTCGGAAACCTTTGGAGTTGGATCTGAAGAGGAAGGGAAGAGGGGCATAAATTCAAAGCAAACGCGGTTGTCTTTGAGCCCTGGAACGGTGGAATGGAGGATGAATTTGAGGTTGAAGATTAGAAAAAAGGTTTTGATCTTGTGAGGTGTTTAGTAGCAGCTGGTGCAAGGCTAAAAGCCTTGAAGAGGGATGAAGATGTGCACTTGAACTACATCCAAGAATCCTTTCTTAATTAGAATCCAACACAATTCAGGGTCAGGGAATGTGGTTTTCATTCCAATTTCCTAAAGGCGGGTTTTCTACGGTTTCGATATTTTCCGGGTTTCGTTTCCTCCGGATCAAATAACAATTTGAAACCCCCGTTCAAAGGAGTCCGTACGTGAAGGAAAGTTTTAGGCAAATTAAATTATCATATTCAGAAAGTGATTCCGTCTTGAGCCTCCTTTTGAAAATTGAAGCTGGAAAGGGAGCGTGACTAGCCAATGAGATGCGCTTTCCGTTTGTTAGATGACTCGGAGTCAGGGGACTTTCCAGGATTTATGGGACAATGCGAGAATATGGGACACTGACACCTCTGCACCGAAAAACCAAGCAAAAAGATTCAAAATTCAACAGTAGGAAGAGGCGTAGGAGACTCTGCTCCCCGGTGTCTCTTCACTTTCATTTCCGGAATGCCCTGGAGCTCAGTTTAGAAAGATCAAGTTGACAGGGACATCGTCACATCCCCCTCTTTTCAGAATAAACAAATGCTCTCGCAGCCCATTGAAAATTTATACTTACCACATGCCCCTCCTTTTCAGTTTTGGCGGAAGAGACGGACAATGTGCCACTAATTCGTGTAACGACGGTCGTTGTGGTTTTAAATTCCTTTCGTCCGCCCCCAACTGAGGTTCTCCAAGCCCCGACTCCTTCTTAATGTCCTCTGCTTAATTTTCCATGGAAGACTTATCATCCTCATCATCTCGGATTTTGCTGAATCCTCCTGTTCCGGATTTAAGTGAAAACTTGTTGTCATCATTTTTCATTTTTTTCGGGGCCAGGAACCCCTGGAAGCGGGTTTTTCGTCATGGCCTTGTGACTATAGGGACAATGCAAATCATGTTTAAGATACTCCCACCCACAGCTCCCACTCCCTCAACTTCCTTCTTCCAAAAGTACCAACACCGTGTCCTCATTAACTTGGGAAAAGTCTTTCTGAGCTGAATTCTAAGTGCTCCTAGCCTCTCTTTTGAAACTCCATGCTGGAAATTGCATCCATTAAACTTGATTCTCTGAGTGTCAGGGAGGAAGAAGCCACAAATGAGAAAACAAAATCTCAATTAAGGAAGTCCCAGTCCAACTCCGCCTCCTCCAAACTCTATTTCCAATTATGGTTTTTAATTATGCTAATTGCAGCTTCCAATCCCTGATTTGTCTGGATCCAAGTCGAGAGGGAATAACAATACGAGTTGTGCCACTGTAATGGGAACACCATTAAATATCATGGAAGTAGCAGACCCGCAACTGGACGGTGACCAATCACAATCAACTAATCATAAACAACAAGGTCATTTCGTTTGACTACTGTCTTGTTTTGCAGTTGTGGTTCACCTGATGACGCCGTTGATCCCACTCAGTCCTCCAGGCCTGGAGACGCCAATGTCCCAGCCAGAGCGAATCCAGCGGAGCCTCGCGATGGACCTCCTCCAGAAGGCCGCTGGAGAGAGGCATGCATCCCACGGCCTTCTACTCGCCTCCATGGAAAATAGCTGTAAGTTTGGTTGTCCTTGTGACGAGTCAGCAGGAATGCAGTAGCCACGGGTGAATTGGTGGCAGTTAGAGGGAGATAAGTTTCAAAGGAATTAGACCAGTCTGCCCCAAGTGACTTCCATGTCCTTTAGTTCCTTTAGTTCCTTTAGTTCTGGAAGTGAGGCGAGTGTGAGATAAATGTGAAAGGAGGACTGAAATGAGATCCTATCCGACGGAGCGGGGAACTTGAAAAGGATGATGATGATGGCGAAAGTCGGCACAAGGAAACACAAGACTATGGGAGAAAAGGAACACGATTTGAATTAGCCTTAGAGTCCAAGACTCGATTTCGTTCTGACGGAACGTGCTTCTGCCGAATGTCAACCTGTCCCCTCCGCCGCCACCACTGAAACCTTCAATTTCTCAAATTCCCAGAATGACTGAGGACACAAATTGGTCATGTCATTCAGGAGCAAATGGGCATATGGACAGAGTCATTTTTCATTCACACCTCAGCAACGGATGGAACCCCATGGGGACCTTTCTTAAAATAATTGGAAGTCCTTGATGACTCCAGACTCCCCTAATGATTTCCATTCCGAACCTCATCAGTTCAAGTGCGGAGTTCAAGTGTCCCCCTGTTACGCACCATCCACTCCACGGTGATTCCTAATTTTAGAAATGAAACACAAAAGGAAGGAAAGGAAGAAAAGGAAGTAACTGGATTCCCAGGGCTCACTTCAAATGAGCCATGTGATGAACCATACGCTGGATTTCTCCCATTGTCCCAACAGAGCGAGTTCCTTCTGTCCACCCTCGTCCAATTGGAACAAAGGATTCCCCTAGAGATCTTCCACCTCCGTTCACCTCTGCTTCTGCATAAATTAATTAGCACATCGAGTGCCACCAATTTAATTGGGTCCCGAGAAGAGTGGTGATGACACATGACCTTTCACTCTTCCTCACTTTCGGAATTAGAGTCAAGCACACGTGCTTGTTAAGTTGTATCCTTGTATTGGTGAAATGGAATGAATGTGGAGGTTTGTCTAATCAAATGGATATTGAGTGGGGCGTTGCTTAGCAACTGGTGTGAATTGGGCTCTGTCCAGATCCTCTGAGGTCAAGGTAGCGTGAGAATGAACTCATCAATCCCATTCAAAAAGAAGTTCACAAAAGACTATAAATCCGATTGACCCGGAGTGGGGAGAGTGCAGTTATAAGCATGGACTGAAACCCAATTCCAAGACACGCTCCGTCACGTACCACCCTATGGCAATATTCCCCGATTATCTTCCACTGCATCTTCACTTTCATCAATATTCCCCGTCTCCAGTATCAGATAAATGAACAAATAAAACCGGGTCAGACCTAACTTTACTTCTTATGGACACAGGCTTATGGTGCTCCCCTCTTCCAATCTAAACCCTCTTTGCCTTTATAATCTAAAACAAACAATGGAGTTGCAGTTTCCAAAATGTTTCCAAAATGGATGGTTGCAATGTTTGAAATGAAATGGTGGAGGGTGTGTGGTTGTGCCACAGAAAGAGCTTGAAATTACACACACTCTGCTTGGATTTTGTACAAAAGGTTATGGGGTTTTGTGTGTACTTGGTTTGGATGCCATTGAAATCAGAGGAGACATAAAAGGAGTCATGGATCAACCTGGGATGGCTGGATGATTCAAATTCTACCAATAAAAAAGGCTCTGAAGGTAGATGGGGTTTCCATAATTTATTTCCAATGGGGGGAAATGTAAAGTTTGTTGAGGTTGATTGAGTTGGATTCCAACGGTGGGATTTGCATCTGAAAAGGGGGCGGAGTGTTGGATTTGCAACACATTCAAATTGTCCCAAATTATTCAAACAAATCCAATTTCCATAAAATTGACACTTGGTCTTGTGCTGAAAGTAATTGAGTCGGAGAATGGAGAAAGTCGGAGGCAGTCACGGCCAAGGAACCACCCGGGTATCCTAAATTCATTAACATTTCCATCCTCCCCTGGTCCATTTCCAATTTACAGGGAAGAGGAGGCGGCATAGAAATGGGAAATTAATTACTTAATCGATGCATTAGTTTAGACCCACAGAACCCCAACTTCAGCCTTTCCCTTGTCACACTTTCTCTTCTTAATTAGTTTGATCTTTGGGCAGAGTGGGAGTGGGGAGTCATAACCGTAAACTCTAATGAATACGACGAATAATAGTGGCTCTAGTGGCTCTCTTTTTTTACTTCTTGGCTGAGTAGTGGAGTTAAGGTGTGTAAGGGACAAACGTTTAATTGGGTCGTAGATTCCTGGGCTTTGGAAGTGCCAGATGATCCCATATTCACACACATGATCCCATAACTTGGGTTACAATGGCAATTGGCAGAGAGACAAGGCTTCCAGCGACATGGAAATAATGAGAAGAAGAGGCTTAAAAACTACAAGCATAAAAATAATATAAAGCTTTCACTCTCCCACTTTCACCCTAAAACACACAAATCCCTCATTGGAGGAAATAATGGTTTCAAGCTTTAATCTTCACAAGTTATTACTACACATAAACTACTCCCTTCCACAGTCTAAGAACTAATTTAACCATTTTAAACAACCCATTCTGCCATAAAATCCATTTTCTTTACTCTTTTCTTTACTTATTAGAGTCAAATCTAAACCTTGACCTCCCGACCTGACCCTCAACTCAAGTGTTACTAGCAAGAAGACAAACTTCTTTCCTGTTATGAGCAGAAAAAAGAATTCTTTTGAAAGATCCTTCTTCGCAATACTTCCCTTTCCCTGTGCTTTCCAATTTGAGAAATAATTGTAATAGCTTCTTCTCTCCTCTCCTTCCAATACATTGCGAAAACGAGGCATGCGATGACATTTTTATTAGAAAATATTTTTGTTTGAACAAGAGCGCAAAAGGGCCGTTGGTGAATTGGTTTTCCAAATGACAGGATTGTATTTTATTTCCCCATTCACTCCAGCGTGCTCTTCTGGTCCTCTGTGGCCAAGATGATTTGGAGACGCAGATGGATGATGGACCAAAGTGATCCAGTCCAGTGTCCGTTTCTTTTGTTTCCTTGAGCTGGACGAGCGAATCCTTTTTCCGTGACATGTCCCATGATTAACCACTTGGGGCTCATGAGAAAGTAGCAAGGAATTACGACTTCCTTCCTTAGTCATTCCCACCCAATTCCGGTTTCCAATGTCTAACGCTCTCTTCATTTTATGCAGCTGACTTTCCACTAATGGCACTCTACGTTGTACCCAAACTACGAACAGATGCCAGTGACTTTGTCGAAAATGCACGGAGGAACGCCTTAGACATGTTCGACCCGAGTCAAATTGGTCATTGTGGTGACCACTTTTTTCATCTATGCAGAGAGGTAAGGGGAACATATATTGATTCATACAGTTCTTTCCACGCCCCGAGAAACCTGTCAATCCCCATGGCCCATGCTGAACTGGTAATAAGAACTCGACTGTATCTATGCATTCTTACTCAGGTGGCCACGATCGCTCGTCCCCCGATGGAGAATCCAGGGAAGAAAGGGAAAGCATCCACGACTGGCTACATCATCTCCATCTTCCGGGTGTTTGATGGGGATGATCGGGAGAAGCTGGAAAGGAACTGGCTCTACTGGACAGGTTAACATCAATTCAAATGTCAATTGGAACAGGAATAATTTAATCATCTGCAGGAGCTAGGACGCTTTATCGCCACCTTCCGAAAAGCGTAGGTTTACGACGGATCACACTCCACAAGTCAGCGGCTCTCCGCGGTGACAAGCTCTACCTCTTACTCTGTGAATGTGCCACCTTCCTAGAAAATGTTGTAAGGACACTTACGATTAGGAAGGGAAGGCTATAAGCTAATTCCGTTTCATTTTAGAACTCAGCTGCCCAACTTTTACCAGCTCTACGAGCTCGCCTGTGTGGCTACACGGGGATCTACAGAGTCGCAGCTGCCTTCTAGTACTTGCCCCATTGCCTGCGTAACTCCGCAGAAACTAAACTGTTCTCTCTCTGCCAGAAAATCAATGTAAAATACTCAAAAGAATCAAGGGACATCCTTCATGGATTTGCTTCAAACGTCCAAAATATGAATCCCTAATTACTAAATAGGAAAGTGGAAGAGTCAAAATGGGGTTTTAGCCTCAGGTTGGGATGAGAAAGCCCATGTATATGTATTTGGAATTGCGCCGATTAGAGCCGTGTAGGGATATTTTGGATTTAAATCGAAATACAATTATTTACTCATTACGGGAATATCTTGGGGTCAACGTGACTGGAGTGAACTTTATCGCGCTTCAACCATAAAGTGGATTCGCTTGTTATCGAGAGCATGTATGTCTCTCTTCATTGTTAGAAATTGAGTCCCTCAACTGACTTTTGTGGATTAGTGATGAATTGAATGTGATCAATGTGATCATCCATTGTGAAACCAATTGACACAAATATTTTTGGGTAGACACGTTGAAACCATTTTTGAAAACAAAGTGTTTTAGAAATGGAAATTCCACGACTGTAGTAGTACATGGTAGAGTAAATAATTAAAACCTGTTGATTAGTTTATCAAAGGTAGGATGAGGCAGTTTGACTAAGTAATTTGACACTAATTTGGGCCAAATTGGAATTGTTACTTTTTGCTTTAGACTGAATGGCGTGAGTATAGAAGTTGGAAGTGAGCGGTGATTGGCTGGAGGTGATGAATAGATGAAATGAATGAATGTTAAAATGCACAATGTTCATTTATTCATTTATTCATTCATTGCTTGAAAAGCACAAAAGAGCAATACACATTTGGCAAAGAATTGACCAAAGAAATAATATTTTATTCGCATCAATCGATCAATCTCTATTCAGAATTCGACCAATGCAATGCAATGCTAAATCCTTTCAGTCATAAATCCAATCTGACACAAACAAATGTTTATTTAGTTAGCAAAATATCAGATTTCTTTATCCAACTTTTGCCTAAGAATAATGTGCAAATGACAGAATTAATTTAATTTAATCATTTCTCAATTAGTTTTAATGGAAGTTTCAAAAGACTCTTCAATGAAGGAATAATGTAGTAAACACATATCTTTAAATTAAGATGAATAAAAAGACTTTACAGTCCAAAGTGCTAGTGATTAATTTAATTAGTAGAGTAGACATTAATTAATGGATTATTATACTATAAATTGTGCAGCATTGCCTTTTTGGTTCCTTTGATATCCCCGTCCAGATCCAGAAGAGCCACACAATCCCACGACTATTTTTGTCCTTTTGGCAGACGGGGACTGGGCTACTGATAACCTGGAATTCATTCATTTTCCTAATCGAAAATAATATCGACAGGTAAAGTAAGACGGTATAGGACAGAGTATCCTTGTATTATAACCTCGCAAGTCCTCCAGAATCAGTATTCAGTCTTTACTCCAACATCCAATCATCAACATCCACGAAATAGAGCTCTCTCTCTGGATTTCTAGACACACAGGCAACAGGTCAGTTGACCTTTTCACGTCTTGGTCACAAGCATTCCCTATTTAACCTAAACATATGGTGTATCCAATTGACAGGTCTCCGCTTTTGGCTAATAATGGAAGAAGATCGAGGAGTCTACAGCGACGACGACATGGACACATCATTTACATCAAATACACAGGGCAACAGGGTCCCAGTTGTCAAAATTCAGAGACTGAAGCTCCCGGCCTTGACCAGACTCTGCCAAACGGATTCTTTACGCGATCGTAGCCGCTCACGGTCTCCAGCTACCAGTTCAAATCTTGGTAGCTCACGGGAGTTTTCCACCCCAGGTCGAAATGGCATGACTTCCACTCCAACTGCCGAGGTCACTGCCAATCGCACCTTTACACTCTCCCCGGCCAGCAGTGGGTACACACTTATCCCATCACCACCACCAGAATGGAACAAAAACGGCCCTTCAAGTCTCTTATCATTCACTCTTGCTGGCGACTTGCCACAGTTTCTCGTTATTATCGGCGCTGCGACTATCGTTGCCCTGATGCTGGCAGTAGTCCGAATGAGCTTAACCCTTGGCGACTTGCAAACAGAACTGAAGGAAACATCGAACAACTACCAAATGCATCTGATTAATCTCCAGAACGGCTATCGTCTCGAAGCCAAAGAAGGGGTGGAGAGGGAAAAGAGGCTTTTGGTAGCGATTGGGAAGGTCGAAATTGCTATAGAGAAGTCCTCCAAGGTTCATGGGAAAACGATTTGTCCAAATGTGGTCCAAGGCTTGCCTACCATGGGCTTAGCAGTAGAAGGGTTGGTCTCAACACTTCCGCAGAAGAAGCCAATTCTCAAGGCATTCCTGGACGAGATGAAGTTAAAACATCCAGGGCAGATGATCGACACCTTTACCGAACTCTTTGCCATTATTGGAGAAACGCTGGAGTATGAAACTGCAAGGGCAGCTGGGATTGTTCTTTTGGTCCCTCCCAATATCAAGTCACACTCGTTTCCGCTTTGCTTTGCAAAGAAATTGGCCATCGGGATCAACGACATTTTCACTGGGCCCATCCACCAGGTGAATCCGATTGAGATCAACTCTCCGGTTGCCAAGATGGAAACTTCGATCCAGAACGAGCTTAAATCCTACTTCACATACGAGTCTGGGAAGGCAGTTGTTGTCCATAACCTGGAGACGATTCATGCTTACGAGATGCTTCTAACGTTCCATGCTTTCTGTGACAACGTCATGCCCTATGACCCTCAGGCCACTTTCATCTTTATCCTCAACGTTCCTCAAGAAATCTACGAAAAGTACAACTGGGTCGAGCAAAATGGATACCGAATTACGTATGAGACTCTCATGAGCGTGTGGGGGAATGTCCTCAGCCCAGACGAGATGTCACCGCTCATCTCCCGAATTGCGCAGGCCAACATCCTACTTCAAGATGGGGACACATGCGAGGTTGAGAACAAACACTAATCTGTGCAGGTTCGGTTTTTCTAGCTTTACTTTGCGCGTAAACCATAACCATTTCTTATATCATTTCCCAATAATTTATTATATTAATTCTTTGGCATCAACTGAGCCTTTTCAATAAATAATTATTGTGAATTTAACAACCACCGAGCCAATTGAGCTGATTAAGTGCTGATTAAAGCTCTATAACTTACTTGTCTAAAGGGACAGTTTTTCTTCTGGTCGATTGCTGAGACGTCGATGGTTCGTTTGAGCATAGCAACTCAGCCCAATGCAGTTAATCCTCTCCAGTTCAATTTCCATGGTCAATTTCCCAGCAAGGATCCCATGTACTTCCATTCGATTCCATATCACGCCTGTGGTAAAAGAGATTAGAAGTTTTAGCAAGAGATTAATGGGAAATCTGTCTTACTCATGAAGAAACTGAAGAGGAAAATCAGAAGAAGAATGATGCGTATAACACTGAGGACGTAGACGAGGTAATTGTCAAAGGTCAGCAGGGTTGAGCCGATAAGGAGGATGAGACTTAGCGTGCCCAGAATGTAGTAAATCCGCTTGGAGGATGACAAATGCTTTAGTGCTTGGGAACAAATTTCTATCGATTCCTCCAGAGCTTCCTTTTTCGATTCATTCGAAAATAAATCAGGCTCAACTGTTGAAAGAAATAAATTGTTCAAGTTCATAATCAAGGTTTACACTTTTTCATGGGATAATGAATCACAAACTTGCAGAGGATTTGGAAACTTTCAACTGAGCTACCACAGCTTCATGATCCGAGTAGCTAAAGCTGGAATCGATGACTCTCTTTGGTAACGGGGTTCCACATGAAGTTGTCGTAACCTGGGAATTAAAGACGATTAGCACTTCTTCTTATAACGGATTATTAACACGGGCTTAATATACCTTAACGCGATTGCTGGAATTGTAAAGAATGTAGTCAATCCTCTTCCCAAGTGGAGCTGACTTGAGCGCAGTTGAGGAAGCATAACTATTTTCTGGAGTGTCTGAAGTAAAGAATTCATTTTCCTAAAAATAAATTTACATTTCAAAGATTAAAAACTTTATTTAATTGATTGATTATTTTTTAGCAACTCACGACGTGACTTTCCTTTGGCCTTTCGAAATAAGTGTCTCGTAACTCAGCCGTATGGATAATTGCACGGTAGGCAAGTTCACCTGGCTCCGTGTTAAGATCCCCTCCCACAATGACGACGTCAGAACCCTGAGATGTGAGGGCGATGAACTGAGCCGTGTCAAATGCCTGAGTCACACGATGTGCTAAATATTCATCATTAACTCGGTCGTACTCAGCGTGAAGCTAAATGGATAAAAACAAAAGTTAGCCACATTCTTTGTTTTAATTGTAAATTGCGGTTCCATTACATGCGTCGTGTATAAATTGTAGACTAAGCCATTGTGCAGAACCTGGGCTAGACCAATCCCCTTCCCTCCAAACCAATCGCCGTGCTGAATCTGGACACGGAAAAGAGTTTCGTCAACTGACAAGATAAAGCACACTCTGTTCCAATACCTTGTGGACATATCCGTTGACAGCCCACTGATGAAAAAAAGCCGCAGTGATCCGAGATCTGGAGAAGATGCAAATCCCAGCCCCGATAACTCCACTAAAGTATAAACAAAGTTACACACTTAAAATCAAATATACAAATTGCAATAATCAAACCGAGCTTATTATAAGAACCTGTAAAAGTAGTGTGAGTAAGGCAGAACATGTTGAGCCTTGGATTTAATTCGTTCATAATCCTCAGTTGTCCATACTTCCTGAAGGAATGCAAAATCATACTTCCCTGATGCCAATTCAGCAGCGATTGCTTTCATCCGAGGCACACGGTCCTTGGACACACCAGCAATCCCCCTAAATAATAAAAATGGGCTTTTAGCATAAAACTGTGTTTGTGAATGAATAAATCATGACCACCACCTTCACCTTTAGCCATTCTTACCAGCAATTGAGTGTTATCACATTGACTTCCGTTTCCATTTTTATGCAAGGCTGAAACTTGACTGATTTCAGCTTAGCTCTGTCTGGCATGAAACGCCGTAGTGGAATGAATCACCTGGAAATAAAACAACTGATAAAGAATAAACATCTGTGAGGAGTGGGTGCGGTGGGTGGAAGTAAATTAATCAATCAATCAGGAGGGGATCAAACGTACCCCCCATCAGACTAAATAAAAGCTCCACAGACACAGATGCACACTGGAATCCATGACCATTTACAAACATTTACAATTCAGTAACTTAATTAATTGTACCTTAGGCATTAGGTATGCCTTGTGAAATCCAAATTGGATATACTTACTTCTGTATCTGGGCCTCATGTGAGCCCCAGTGGCTTCTTGTCTCCAGTTATCGATGAGCTGTGGAGACCACAACTTGATTACCTTAATTAAAACTAATTAATTGGACTAAACAAAACAAATCCCCCAAAAATAAATTTTTCCTTTCCAACTCTTTGTCTCCCGCCACCACAATTCGGGACAAAAATCTCCCACGTGGAGAGCCAATCCAGTTCATCCCTTTCAACGATTGTCAATTCCGCCATCATGTTTTCTTTAATGGTAAAATCTTGTTTTATAAAATTGAGAATATTTAGGTAAAAGTGGAGTCATAAAATCCTAAAATTAGTTTTAGGGTGGCGGTGGAGATAAAGGCAAAAATACAAAATATCACGGGCAGCTAACTTGGTAAAACTGTGCAGTTCCTTCAGTCCTTACGACACAATATTCCACAGAGGTAGTAGAATTTATAAACTTATAAAAATAACTTTGGCTTGAACAGTGGACGGATGCCCTTGGAGTGGTAGTCTGGTCTCATTTCACATTCCGGATTCAGCAATTCCTTCATCGTCTAAAAGATAATTATAAATTAGTTAACAGTTAAAAATTGAGTTTTGAAGTTGAGTGCAAGTTAACCTTCAAATCCATCATTTGCGTGAATCTCTCTTGGCGACATGATCTCATTTTCCTTCCCTTCGAGTACAGCTAGGAGGCATTGGTGGATACAAATGTACTGCTGCTCCGTCTGCACCATCCACACCTTGACATTTCAAAAAGTACATCAAGTAGCTCATTAATTAAAACTTGACACTTGAATACTCACCCTTTCCTTTCTCATGCTGTACACAATCCCAAAGATGTCAACGATATCGGACTTCCTTAATTGCTGGATGATCCTGTCCAGAGCAATGAAGGTTCCGGAACGACCCACACCTGCACTGCAATGAACAACAATGGGACGAACTCGCTCTTGTTCCGGTGGCACTCTGTCTCTAAATGCACGAACGAAGCGAACGAGGGTTTGCGGAGGATCGGGAACTCCGAAATCAGGCCAAGTAGTAAAGTGGAAATGCTTCATCAAGCGACACTGATCGCCCTGTTAAAATCATAAAATAAAATCAATGTTCTCAGATCAGTGCAACAATTATTATTAATCTTACCCTCTCCATTCTGAATTCTGAAACGTTCCAGTCGGGGTAGCGGCTTTCATTGAGGATTTGAATCTCAATGTTACCGTAATATTGCTTATTTGTGTCATATGGCCAGTAACGATCACATTTCTCGCGTCCTGAAAAAGAAAAATTTCTTATTGGATTTCGAACTTTCAAGGGTTTGGAGGTCAATGACTTTTACCTTTCTCAACACATCTAGTGAGCATGACTATTGCGCGGGAATTTGATTCCCAGCACATGCGCCAAAAATCATCCCGAGTTGAGGGCAATGGCCCTTGTGTTACGATAAATTCTCTTGGTGAATTGAAACCCTGGGGGAAATAAGTAAACTCATGTAGCAAAATTGCAAGAATATTGTTAAACAATTCAACAATACCGTAACGTAGTTTGCATTGATGTAGTCACTTCCATCTTCGTCATCCGACGATTGAAGTTTGAAACGGGAATGATCATATGGCAAAATATTTGTGAAGCGATTCTTCGGGCGATTTACAGACAAATCTGCAGCCGCGCAGATCTGATCTCGACCAACACGCTTCAGTTCTTCAAATTCTTCTGAGAAACGAAAGTCCGAGTCGGCAGACATGTGACGGTAATGGTCAGCAAAGTCTTTCAATTTCACTGGACGACTAAAATCAAAAATTAAATTAAATTTTTGTAATTTCAGCATTTTTTTTTTGTAATTTTCCTTACGAGATGTCAATGACTGACTCTGGGATTGAGGCATTGTCGCCTCTGCATTCTCCTTTCATTCCTTTTCCGCAGAAGCGATTGCACCGCCGACGAAAGTAGAGGAAGCAAATGATGAAGATTAAAATGAGAGAGGCGGGTATGGTGAGACTGAGGATGATCCAGGTATTGTCATTGTCAGTGATGATTGGCTGTGAGTATTCAGTGTCAGTATATTTGTCATGGTCGGTAAAGGCACGGATTTTGACACGATAAGAAGTCCCTGCTTTGAGTGGGCCATTGCAATAAACTGCGCTGGTCCCTGTCGGCTGAAGGGGACAGCTTCGATTCGTTCCGATTTCAAAGTCTTCCACTGGCCCATCTTCAAATGGATTGTACGGTTCAACCACCTGGAAATAAATGAATTTCTCATTGCCTCTAATTGTTAATTCCTAATGCGAGTAGAATTAACCTGGTATGGTGGCCATCGGTCATACGCTTGGACATCACTCCAAGTAGGAAGTTCCAAACCACTTGCGTTCTTCTCATCATCTTCACTCACAATTATCGTATACTTTTCCACCTTTCCATTCTTGTGAGAGAAATAAGTGTTTCGGAATCGGACGACAATTGTGCTAGAGGTCTTGAGAACTTCGGATGGGAACACGCCTTCGGGTGGTGGAGGTGGTGGCCAGATTGGCATTCTTTGATTGACCTTGCTCATTGGTCCTGCACCTACTTTTGTATATGCTTCGATCCCAAATGAGTAACTGACTCCAGGCTGCAGACCAGTGATCGTCCCTGTAGTTTCACTTGGACCAAATCTTTTACTCAGATTCTGCTTATCCTGTAAACAAAACTTTAAACAACTGTTTATTAGAATAAAATGCAGGAATTGACTCACCCTGACTCCATATTTGATGACATAGGAGAGAAGAATGCCGTTATATTCGTTTTCAGGGAGGGACCATTCAAACGTAATATTGTTTGGCTCAACGTCTATGGCCTTGAAATTAAGTACTTTCCCGGGTACATTTTCCTTTGTACTGAAGATGGCTGAGAGTGGAGTTGACTTGCGCAGAACAGTAGCGTCACTTCCAGAACGGACAATGACGGTGAAAGTGTAGTTTCGAAATGGCCGTAGTCCTGAAATAGTGATCGTGGGCTGTAGGGTTAGATTCTCCACATAGCGATCTTCAGCATCAATGTACTGGACTTCAAAAGTGTCAAAGTCTCCTTCAGGCATGTCCCACTCCAATGTAATCTCCCGATGGGAAATCACCGTTGCATTGATTCGCGTTATGGATTCTGGATCTACACAGATAAAAACGAAGGTGTAAGATTTCCATAATTTAATAAAATTGGGTCAACTTTGGTTCCTTACAAAGCCGATCTTGCCTAAACCTAGGTCTACTTGTGACATCCTTTGATACAGTCCAGACAGTGAAATTGTAGAGACGACCTTGGACGAGGCCGTCAAAAGTGACACTTCGATGAGGATTGTCTGCCATCACTTCCTTTGGTGGAATCGACGGATCCGACAGTTGGAATCTGTACCGATCGAAGAGTGAAATAGTTGATGGTGTTGCAGTATACCGAAGTGTCACTTCCGTTCTTTGGTTGATGTCATTCACAATGTAAATCTCAGATGTGATGAGGGGCACTAGGTCAAATAGAATTCATTCCCAGTTATTCTTTTAAATTATTTGAATTACTCACATGTTCGAATGACAACGTTGTATCTCTCTCCTTTCATTCCGTAGGAAGTTGTCCCCACTTCAAATGCATAAGCCACTCCCGACATCAGCGGTGCAATGGTGATTCTAATGACGTCTTCCCACACTTGTTGAGTCACAATCTTCTCTCCATTCAGAATCTCTAAACTTTGTTTGTTCACACCTTCCGCCTCAGCCTCGTCACCCGATTCCGTATTCAGAATTGGATCAACTGCAGTCCATTTCACATCGTATGCTTCAATTCGACCTGCCGGACGATCCCACATTAGAGTAATATTGGAAGCATCTACCAACGGGGTAGCAAGGCGAACGCTACTTGGCTCTGCAAACAATAACACACTTATGATTAAAAAAAATGCAAAAATATAAATCTATCATCGCTCACTCGTTGTTTGGATGACTTGAAGTGGGACTGCTGACTCTACTTTGTAGCTAATGGAGTGCACTCTGAAAATGTATTTCTCTCCAGGGTTGAGATCTGTCACTTCTTTCTCAGTTTGGAACTCTGTAATGTGCAATTCAGTGGCGGATTCATTGTCATACGTTCTGTATCGGACGACATATCCCGAATAGAGTGAATTCAAAGGAGCCATCCAACGTAAGTACACGGCCGTGTTTGACACGCGCAGAACAGTCAAATTAAATGGTGGATTTGGAACTGAAAAGTATAAAATATTCAGCCCTTCAACCAATAACTCAGAATTAATTCAATCAATCAATTGATAACTTACAAACTGCTTGGAAGTAAGTGTGCTTTTCAGAGAGCAAGTCATGTGAAATGGCGTAGAGCTGAATGTTGTATGCTGCTCCGGGGAAAATGTTGTTGCGAATTGTGACTTGACCCTCCACTGTGGTTTCATTGAATGTTTCCCCAGTATCATTTCTCGTGTACTGGATCAAGTAAGTATCTTGACGGGAAGTGACATCAGACTTCCAAGAAATAAAAAGACCCATGTCGATTGCACGAAGATCCAAAACAATAGGCGATGATGGCCCTGAAATGGATTTCAAAGTTTAGAAAATCCCACCACAAATTGAAGTTCCATTGGAAAATAAAATCCCTTACTCGTGACTTGGTAAATGACGACCTCTTCAGATTCGATGTTGTTCGACACCGCTTGAATGGAAATTGAATAATTCCGACCAGCAGCTGGACTCAACGCCGAAATAAGGAATTTGGGCTCATTGATAAGCAAGTGGTTCCCAGCATCACCCAAATAACTCTCCGATTCTTGACTTGTGACCTACAAATAAATTAAAAAAGAAACGTAACTTATATGTTGATTTTACCAACACATTTATCTTCATTATTACTTTGTAATGATCCTGTTTGGATCCGAGACTTGGTGTCCAAGTGACTAGCGTGTCACTCTCATCATGAAGCAGAAGGGAATGGACATTTTCCACAGGCAATGGCCTTGTCGTCACATTTGCTGTCATTGGCCAAGAAGCTACTTTACCAGAAAATGTTTTGACAATGACCGTATAAGTAAAGCCCGGCTCCAATTTTTGATCAAATGTGACAGTCGGGGGTTGATCTCGGCCCAGATTGATCGGAGTGTGTTTTACTTGCTGGTTTTGAACTTGGTAGCGATCAAATTCACTAGACAATGAACAATTAAAATCAAAATTGCTTGTTGTTAGCTGAGACCGAGTACCTGATTCCTACTGGTGGAAGCCATTTGACCCTGAAACTATGAGAGGTCAAGGAATCCGGATCGAATGTAATATTCCCAGGACGGAGAGGAACTGTGCGATACTGAGCAGTAGTCGGGGCAGAGATTTGATCTTCACTCACAGTTTCGACGGAGATGTTATAAGCACGTCCTGGAATTAAGTTATTGAACGCGGCTTGAGCAGGGCCAGGCGGCTCCCCTTCCTTCGGTACATCAATGACACTTTCAATGGCATCCTGTGGTTCTATTTGAACCTGAGAATAATCAAACATTACAAAACGAATAAATGAAAACTAAGCTTTAATTTACCTTGTAATGTGTGAAAATCCCTGCAGGATAAGGTGGCTGCCAGAGAACGAGCAAAGTGGTTTCATTCCGATACCACACAATAAAACGTCCTGGAGTATTTGGCTCTAAAAACAATCAAAATTAGAATCCTAAATTAATCCAAAATTAAAATTCATTTGAATTCAGTTTCCTACTGGTTGTGAAATTCCTTGAGATGTAGGCAACAGACTCTTTGTTCTCATAAATAGTGTAGAGTTGAACTTCGTAAGAGGCTCCTGCGACCAAGTCCCGTAGTACAAATGGCGGCTCCTCCTCCAGAAAATTCCTCGTCTGAACTGAAGAGTCAGACAATGGGATCAGGCGCAATTTGAATTTTGTGAATCCTCCCATCTGCGGTGGATCCCAATTCAACTGAACAGTCTTCCCATTTCGGACATTAATTGACAAATTAGAAGGTGGATCCGGAGCTTAAAGAAATCAGAAATCACTTAATTATAATTCAAAATGTACAAACACAGGAGTGTAAAAAAACTGGTTACTTGTTGTGATTGATGCGGTCCAGGTGAGCCAGTCATGGATGGTGTTGTTTGTATAGTACACTTTGAAATTGTACTTGGTCCCTGGAAGACCATCTGAGAAATTAATGGCACTGGAAATATCAACTGCCCTGAAGGTCGAGTTTGGCAATGGAAATCCAATTGGTGGACTGTAGTCGAGTCTGTACATTCCATTCGGGTCTTGGAAATCTGTAACTGGAATCTGAATCGCAAGGTCAGCTCCATTGCAAATCTAAGAAAACCATAAAGACAAAGGATTATAGAAAATCCAGCTGCAGAAATACCCTGCTCAACTCCTTCATCTACGAAATCCGGACCTCATTAGGTTCCAACGGGACTGATTTATTTTCCCCATTAACTTTTGTTTTTTGCCAGTAGTAAGACTCCACTCGGAACGTATTTGATGAAAACGTCAAAACTAAAACTTCTAAAATCCCAGCATCCTTTTCAGTCTTATTTTCAGCTAAAGTTGAATTCCGAAAGCAAGGGACGACAGAGACGGCACTCCCCAATCCCCTTGTGCAGAGAACTGCAAGAATTGCAATGACTTGCAACACAACTGTCACTCTCACTATCTCCCACATTAAACAGCAATTAAAGACAAGTAACTTTTAGCCTCGAGACCTGGAACATAAATGCAGAGGAAGGAGTACCCGTCACCACCTTTTCACTGCAGATTCTTCTTTGCCTCTTGTAGCTTCTCAAGTGGAAATTATCGTCAATTGTGCTCTCGTAATAAAAATGATTCCATGGAAAATACAATCTACAATCTGGACAAAATGCGGAAAATAACTTTCGGAGAATCGTTAAAATGACCAAACAATCAAATCAATCAAAAACGATAGAGAAAATCCCTCTTCTTTGCCAATTTGATTGCTTCATAGTGCAATTAAAAAGTCTATTTACTCCAGGAAATTCTGTCGTCAGAGCCCTGATGTCATCCCAAGTGGATCTTCCGCGCATCTCATCATAGTTTTTGCAGTGGTCAAAGTTTATATAAATTTTAGTTGAAGTTCTCTGACTCGAATTTTCCTGTTGGATCTATCCACTGCTCATCCAGGCATGAAATAATTATTAGAGACCACAACGACAGTTTCCACAGCCATAGGATTTCAAAGTCCAACCGCATTATTTCCTACTGGGCTTCAGTCATGCAAATCCAAGTCAAGTTTCAGCAAGTGCTTGTGGATAGTATACAATCCAACGTCCCACATTTAGCCGCCCACCTTCCTAACAATTGTCACAATTAACTTGTGTCATGAATGAACTCCAAAGGAGGAAACAATGCGTGTGAATCAGCGATAAAAAACCAACGCCTCCTTCCTCTCCCTTGGCAAAACGGAAAATTAAACTTCATCCTATTACACACGCTTTGCTAAAATATAGAGCAAATCCTTACTACAAAATCAACAGCAGTGGTATGCTGATAAAGTGGAAACAATGCAAAGCTACTATCCTTTAGTACACCCCCATAAACAAACCAATCAATAGACGCTATTGGGAAATCCTTTGACAGGGCTTTCGTCTCCTTTGCTGAATTGTCAATAAAGGCACATGGAACTCACCTGCAAACACCACAAAAGGAAAAGGAACGCGGAGACTCTGAAACTGTCGAAGGGAATTTTCTTTTTCCAGCAGCAGCAGTGGTCCATGTCCTCCGACCAATGACACAGAGAGCTTTGAGGCTGTTAGCAGTAAGTAGACTCCTCAGAAGAGGAAGGAAAGTTTCCTCGTTGCTCTTGAACTTTGGCAAATTGCAACAACTTTCCCAGAAGAGAAGATGATGGATGTTGTGCCAGGGGTGGATGACGTCGACGAGTCGGCGGAAACCAAGAAACCGGAAGTCATGGCACTAATAACACCCTGTCCAGTGACTTTGTAATCATGTAGGACAAGGCCTGATGAAGGAAGCAAAAGTCTCTCGGCTCAAGAGGAAGCAAAGATGAGGAATGTTGAGCCACTTGTTGCTCCTGAGGACACAAGTGTTACAGAAATAAGAACTGCGAATGTGCCCTTCTTCACTCTCTCCTGCGACCAAGAATAGAGAGTCCCTTAGTCGTTGTTTTCACAGTTCCCTTCCACACTGCTGTTGTTGTTCTGTTCTTGCTCCGAGGCAGATTAATGAAGGATTCTGCAGGAGTGGTTCCCTGTGTGTGCCCTCCACAACAATCAGAATCCGTGGAGATATAGTGGGATGTTGATAAGGATCTTGGACTCTCTGAAGCCTCTACTTCAGCTTCATCTCTAATTGATTGCTCTCCCTCACCTGGGATATAGCCCACCTGTCCTACACTAATCCTTCCTCCTCATCAACTCCTCACAATGGGAAAAATATCAAACAATATAATGTATATACTGACCTTTCGAATGGGCAGATACTAGTCTTCTTCTTCTCAGCAATGTGGACGAGCGCTCATTCACACAGGTTGGAAGATGGTCATAGAATTCTAATTCCGACAACGGATCCAAATGAGGACACAGTCCATTGTGATGCAGAAACCGTCCTTCTGTTGTCATCGACGGGAATTGAAGTTAGTCTTCTTGAGTAGGAAAACAAGTCCTTGCTTCTTGCCAGAACCTTACCTGAAATTAATACAGACACAATTAATACCAGTATGCATGTCAAATTCATTTTCATTCACTTTGCTCAGACGTGACACTGAGCTACATTAATCCTGGAAACTATTTGACTTCCAAGAAGACACAGAGGGGTCAAATACAAAACTGTTTAAGATTGACATGTGTTTAATGTTTAAGTTACTTGTCCACGTTTTTGATAGAAAGCGTCGATACTGATGTCACCTCCAGACGTGAACTACGTGACTTGGATGCTGGAAACAGTGAGCAAGGAATTAATAAAACCCAAGTGACCTGACCTCACGATTGTCGAATCCTTGACCCTTCTACTCATTAATGATTGTATTTAATTTTGTTTTAATTATGAAAAATGATTTGAATGGGAGAAGTGCCGCCTTTTTGAACGTCAACTTCAGCTCAGGCGAGATGTTGCCAAATCTCATTCGAAAGGTCAGTGAACTCAACCGTCATGACAGCGAAGCAACATCACAGACCATGCGCATTGCGATCAACAAAAAGCTATAAAAAGGGTTGCACCCGGGCTCCACGGCTTTGTTTCATTTTAGACTTCGGACGGAACACACCTATTTTTCACTCACCTTTTTCCAAAATTGCATAGAATTCTAAATGTCGGGAATGTTCAGTTGGGCCTACAATACCGTTAGCAACTGGCTTCCGAATTACCCTGTGGGTTTCCAGATGAATCTGCAAGTAAACGCGGGCCAGCCCGTTCCACAATTCCCTCCACAAGTAAATCTATTTAAAAATTAAATTATTGCTCAGATTTTCTAATCAGAATTTCTTATTTTTTTGTTGTAGGTGGCTGGTCAAATACCAATTCAAGCAGTCGCTCAAGTTCCTGTCCCAGTGGCTCAAGTTCCTGTCCCAGTGGCTCAAGTTCCTGTCCCAGTGGCTCAAGTTCCTGTCCCAGTGGCTCAAGTTCCTGTCCCAGTGGCTCAAGTTCCTGTCCCAGTGGCCCTTATGGACGATTCTGAATCAGAAATGGAAGTGTCAGGGGACGAAGATGCTGGTGGTGACAATGGTGGTGACCTTTCTTCATCTGATGGTGATTCTTCAGCAGATGGTGGATCTTCGTCTGATGATGGTGAGGATTGACCTTGCTTTAAAAGTTGAACTTGCAATTCAATTTTGTTTTATTTTCTTCCAGGCAACGGGCGTCGCCGTCACAGTTCGTCAGATACTTCAGATGAGGACCAAAGGCCACCCAGACGAATGCGACGTTTGGACGACCTCATCTAATCTACTCATCATCAACTCATTCAAACTGTTCTGTAAAACCCTTCACTCATTAATTGTTCTTTTTGTGGCTCTCCTTAAAAATTATTGCCCACAATTATCATCGTTGTACTGTCATTCCTCATCATTCTTTTGTCATTTCCTATTTAAATTTCTTTTCATCATAGCTAGGTTCCAGTTTCTGCCTATTTCAGTCACAGTTTTGGATCTTACCTCAGGATAATTGGTTTCATTTGTCGCTTCCACACTTTTTAAAACATAATTTTTTCTTTAGTTTCGTAAGGGTTCGAAGCATTCTTCTCCTTGATTTTCATAAGGGCAATGACTTCCATACTCTTCTAGTTTTCATATTAAAGTTAATGACCCCTGATGGCGTTAATTTCACGAACCCTCCGCCAGTTTGGAATCCCAGTTTCCCAGTTGAACTCTACACTCCGCCCCATAGGGCGTGGCTTGACGAAGTTGAATGACCTCCCACTTCCATTTCTCCATGAATTATGATCCATTTTTGTTCCATTACTCATTTAATCAAGCATTGTAAAATAAATACTCACAATACATTAATATTAGTAATAATTCAGTTCTTTATTCACCGCATATTCAAACAACTTCACGAGCAGTTTAACTAAAAGTACATTTAAAATTGTGCTGGTATCATTGGTCACTGATAAAGAAGCACTGGCAAAAGGAATTCCGTTCCCCGTACTTCCAAAGGCACAATTCTTGATAAAATCTGGAAACAAAGACGGAGCTGTTAAGATCAAAACTTAAGTTAAGTTAGTCTAAAGAATTCTGACCTGACGGAGAAGTTCCCAGGGGCATTGAGGCGCGGGGTGTGCTCGACAATCTCCTGGAAGCGCTGGATGGAACCGACTCCGTTGAGGATTGACAGGCCGATACAATCCATAGGAATAGACTGGAAAGCTGACGGCAGAACAAGGTTGGCTCCACAGCCCTCGCAGCATCGTTTCTCCAGGATAAAGTCCCTTTTCTGGAGTAAAGTGTCGACCATCCATTCTGCAATCCCAACTTTACGGAATAAGAAGCACGACGACACCCGAAGGAGGATTTCGATGAGCATCTCATCAGTTAGCTGGTTGGAGCAATCGGTGAGGATCCTCTCCCAGTGCAAAGTCTGAATTGAGAATTCAAGGCAGGGGCCATTCTTCTTGATGATGAAGTCAACCACAACTTCTTTGCAGATGTTGAGAATGTTTGAAATCCCACGATGGGCCAAGGACATTGTTCGACTTTGGTAGTGGCAGTCAATTGGAATGCCACAGCTGCACAGTTGAGTATTCTTATAGTAGAAGAGACACGCATCTTGGAACATCTGAAGGAGGAAGCGATTGCGTTGACAGAGAGCGATGAGAATAGGTTTGATGTCATCCCTTGACCAGTGCTTGAGTGGGAAGCAGGAAATGAGCAAGGATTCCAGAACCTCCATTTTAGAAGACTTTATATCATTCTCCTCAGCTGCCAGCACCTGCGCCTCGTCACTTATGAAATATAGAAGGGAAATTAAGTGAACAAGTGCGGTTGAAACTCGTCGCAGATCAGCCTCTGTGACATCACGGTAAACGGAGCAGAAGATGTCCTTGGCATTGCTAAAATGAACCGGTGGTGATTTGAAGAGAGACTTGAGTTGGAGCTCGTATGGACAAGCTTGAGTGTAGTTGTAGTACGTAGAGATGAGCAGCCATGTGCAGAACTGAATGTCTTCTGAATCGCATTTCCCAAGAATTTCATTCCTTCCCTCTGGTGACAGAAATGGGATGAGTAGAAGAAGTAAATCAGCAAGATACGCATCATGCCAAACTGCTTCTTCGGAGGCTGCAAATGTCTTGCACCAGCTGAGCACTGAGTTTTGAACTATGAATCGACTAAATGTTCTCTGCTCTTGTACAGGTTTGAAGTAAGGACTGAACACTCTTGGACTCAGTTCTAGATGGAAACTAATGATTTTGACAATGCTGTCGCTGAGAATTTGAGCTTCGTTGCTGTCTGAAATGGAACTGAGCTCGTTGTACAGGTTGACTAGATTTAATTGGCCCTGGAAGTCTCCTATGCTACACATAATGTCGGCCAAGCTCAGGTCTTCAGAGTGACAAATATTGATGTGGAGTGCGGCATAAAATGAAAGAATTGCTTCCCATCGACTTGAACACATGAAAAGTTCCTCCGTCTTATTACTCTCTTCTCCGTAAAGGGAAGTATTTCCTTTGACGTCAAACGCAGCCAGCATTTTTTGAAACGGCTTCCAAAGCGAGCTTGGTGAGTATTCCTCGTGCATCTCGAACGGGATCTGAGACGAAACTAATTTATATAGCTCGCCGCCTTCCGTCCAATTCGTGTTAGATTTGATAAGAAGACGAAAGTATTTTGCCACAACTTCATTAGGCCCTAGATCCTCTTGCGTTTCTCTCCAGCCAAGGGAATGAAGACAGTGCTGAATCCAACGTTCAAACGGTTGACTGATCCCGGCACGAAATAATTGTTCAGAATATGGTACGAGTTGTGTGAGTGAGACGACGTGCACCTTCTTCCCGTTCCAAAGGAAAACATAATTGGAGAGAAGCTTCACACTGTGGATCTTCTGAAATTCATCGTTCCAAGACAACAGATTCATTTCTTTTGGTTCCATGATGTAAAAGTAGTTGTTGGAGACGGAGAGGAGCAAATTGTCATCAGTAGGAATCAGCTTGCCCAAGGAGACGCAGACATTTGAGTATTCATTGACCTTGTCATTTTTAGTTGATTCAGTGACAACTGGATCAAATGTGGACGTAGGGTAGCGTGTATGGCACGAATTCATTTCAATCTTCTTTGACATGAGTAACTTCCCTTGCAACGTGAAGCAGTGGAGCTGGCCTGTTGCAAGTTCACTAACGTATAGATATATCACGAGTTTATTGACATCAGATTCGACGTGACTTGGCATGAGAGCGACACCTGCAGCATGAATATCTTCTTTGGACTCAAACTGGATGCGAGTAAAGTCCTCATTTTCAATGTCGCAAAGGTAGACAGCAGACACGGTGCAGACAGCCAAATACGGGAATAGAAATTGAATCTGTATCACTCTCGCCTTGAGCTTGAGAATTACATCTACTACACGAATTGGCCGGGGAAGTTCCTCCATGCTTCCAACCTATAATCAAGCAAAGATTAAAGAATTATAGTTAATTAATTCATAGGGTAGAGTAGAACTTACATCAGCTTGAGAGACAAGACCCTGGCTATCACCACTGAATAGATATCGACCATTTGCACTCCAAAGCAGCTCTGTAATTTCATTTCCTGCGTGTTGCTCTATGGTCATAATGAATTTAAAGAAGGCGAGCGGGGCAGTTGTTGGTTCTGACTTCTTGGGCTGAGATGCTGGATCCAATAGTTGATACAAAGAGACTAGTCCTCGAATGGTCCCTATGGCCAGGTCCCTTTCATTCTCAGCACAGGAAATGCAGCATACTTTTCCACCCTTGGAAGGGACCATGAACTTGAAGGCAAGTGACTCTCGTGAGAAGACGTAGACAGTGCCAGACGTGACCCCGACAAAGATAAAGAAATTGGATGCCTCGACACAGGTCACCTGAAACCCACATTAAACCAATGTAATTGTGCACAGAAAGCTAAGCTAAGGGCAGAGGTCAATGACCTTGTTGAAAGTGCTTTACATTTTTAGGCTTGAATGTTGCAGTGGACTTGAAATCCAAGGACGGTATGTCGATGGTCTGAACGTTGACGAGGAAAGGATGGTTAGCTGACCCCATCAGAGATAAGGAACAACTAAAACTAATTAAAAATTAAAACAAAATAAAAGGTTGAGGTTAAAAATGAAATCAAAATCAGTTTCTTCAAATTCCTCAAGTTTAGTTTGTAAGTTCATTCACCCGCTGCTTCTCGCTATTCCACAGATTCACAGACTCAAGAATTTTAGCTTTGAGTTACAAAGGTCAATGACCTAAGGAGGTCATTGGTCTTTGGAATCATTGGAAAGGTCTTGCAAATTATTCTTTTAAAATAGTTCAGATGAAAACAGTAAAACAAGTGTATACCCAACTTCACGAAAATTCGTCTTTTTATAATTTTTCGTTATAATCAGGGTAGAAATTGACGTAAAGGTAGAAAACAGTAAAAATATCTTATTTAATTGATTATTTTGAATGGGAACCAGAATATAACAATATAATTCCATTACAGCGAGTTTGGGAAGAAATTACAAAAGTGGAAAAAGATGTGCTGTTGGGATGCCTGTGTCCAGTTACGTCTATAATCTATACGTCACTTTATCACGCCATGTGGTGTGTCTAATGCAGTACCATGGTATAAGGTCAAGGGTTGCAATTAATCATTTCCGTGCCTTTTCCTGTGACTTGGCCTCTTCTTTTGAAAAATGCGGTATCCAACGCCTCTCATGAGAACCTCTGATTGGCCACTCCCGATGCTCTTAAAAGGATGGTTCTGGAGGTCTGTATAATGACCTCTCTCTTATATTTATCTTCACTTTTGTTCCAAAACAACAAAAACTATTTTAATTACAGTAATTACTTAACTGTAGAAGTTCTGATTGTATTTCGTTATTTCCATACAAAAGGATTACAGTGGGGAATGAGTATAGCGGTGTTAGATTGTCATTCCGGAGATCTGTTCGCTCATTTCCTCCTCCATGGCTTCTTCGTCGGTGGCATAAGCAGCAGCTTCGAGGCACTCTAGGTCAAACCCAATCTTCTTTTTGGTCACCGTCTTAATTGACTGCAGAATAGCAAATTAGATAACATTTTATTCTTATCCAACTCTTCAAACGGTTGTCAGCTGTCACTCACCTTCTCCATTGCTTCACCTATGCTGGTTAGATTGTAGTCGTCAACTTGTTGAATCCAAGTGCAATACTGGGTGATGTAAAGTTGATTCAACAAATAGAAAGGCTCTCGACTGCGGAACAGCTTATGAATCGCAAGCAAACACTTCAGAAGACCCAACTTTCCTATAAACAATCAAACAAGGCCTTCATAAACAGACTCGAAATGTAAAAGATTGTAAAAGATAGTAAATGTAAACATTTTCATTACCACTAGCAAAGATGACCTTTGTGTCCATCAGTACCTTCATACTCAGATCCCAGTGACGGTAAAGGGGATACGAAAGTGACCTCCGGACGGCAGATCTAATCGGATCGAATATGTTGTTGTAAACCTAAAAATTAAGACAACTGTGAATTAGATTATTTAGACAAACCGAATGTAATGTTAACCCACCCGAAAGAAACTCAGAGTTGCGCTGATCCTTGAGATGTTCCATTGTGATTCAATGCAAGACTCTCCTTCATTGATCCGCAAGTCGTAAAGGTAGGCATAAATTATGTCAATCAGGCCCAGGAAAAGTTCCGTTACCGCTGTTTCTCGCTCTGTGTCCCAGAGGTAATGCTCTTTGGGGAAATTCTTCAATTGATCTCGATCAGCGTCCGTCAATGAACTGAATTTTGTCCAATCCAGCTTGTATGCGAGAATGGAAGTGAGATCAGTAACCATTAGATCCTGGAAATAATGATCGTCAGAAAAACGCTGATCTTCTGCTTCTTCTTGTGAGATTGCTCTTTCAGCAGCATTTAAAGCATCCGGGTTTTTAATTTCAGCAACTTCGGCAAGCTCCACCTGCATTACCAATAAAAGATTCTGTGAAATGAAAACCACATCCATTTTTAGTTTGATCTGTTACTTCATATTTAGTCCCAAGTCCAGTGTGCATGAAGTTAAATCCGTATCTGTTGTAGCGAAGTAGTACTTCAGACGGGAGGTCTTCTGGATCCTGACTAATATACCACTCATCTGGTTCAATCAGAACAGCCTTCTCTTCAGTTTCGTCACCAGTACCTGAACAATTAAAAGTTGAAAGGCAAGTTAAACTGGTAAATATCAGCTGACAGTGATTTGGTTACTAGAAAGAACTTCAATGACTGGTCTCGACGAAGATGCTCTCTCGCTTTTTGGCTGTAGCATAGCCGTCAACATGTCCAGGTTAGAGAACGTTTCTCCGGGTGTCATCTTATCCAGTGTAATGACGAAACTACTTATGTCCACCTGGTACTCGGCTGAACTGTTCTCACCCTCTTTCACCTTTCCTGGAAGTGTCAACCTGCATCCAAAATGACGTTACAGTTTATTAAGTATAACTGGATCAATGGGCATTTATGAGTCAATTGGGTAAATACCTGAGATAGTATGGAGCTGAGTAGAAACGGACATCATCTTCCAAGACATGAATTTCAGTGTTCTTGACATTTGTATAGGGTGCTCTGACCCTGATTACTATCGTCGTCTCTGTCTGCTCAATCTCGAACCTTGGGGTCAACATCCTAGTCACCCAAAGCTAAAACACGATAGTTAATGTTTCCTAAAGAACTGAAACGCAAAGAACCAATTAAGAATATTAATCGAAAGTAGTTATATACAAAATCACCACAAAACTTAAGAAAATTGAAAAAGCCGTGAAGGGTTCATTCCACCAGCCGCACAAAAGCATCTCTCCTTCCGTTTGATCCATTTATGGGGCATCTTCACAATTAATTAATCAACTCTAATTTTGGATTAATTTACTTAAACAATTGCCCAATTTCTCCCCAATTAATACCGAGTTATAAAATGGACATCCGATATCACTATTTCAAAAGATGAATTGGGTGGTGAGAAATATGGTAATGAATTGATGAGAGTGTGGTAGGAGTGACTCTATTCTAAATGTTGAATATTTAAAACCTCCATTAAACAAAGTAATGGACAAGATAGGGCTAATTAATTATAATTGTGGAAATAAAAGGTGCAAAGGCGTTGTTGTGAATTGTTCAAAATAACTAAATATTAATTGCCTGGTTAAGGGAATGGCAGAAATCGTTTTGTTCAGATAGCATGATGAAGTAATTTAAATTTAGTGATTGAAATCATTGTAATTATGGAAGGGAGTTCCCGGGTAGAGCCGGGTGAATATTATCCGCGGACTGGCTGAATGCACCCTTTGGCATTGCATGAATTCACTTCCCACGTGGATTTGCTTCCCGCTGGAACTGAGGCAGTTTGGAAAGGTCAAGAGGGATTGTGGACTTATTGATTGAAATACGTTAAAAATCAACCAATTAGAGTTGGAGTATACGGCATCAATGGTTACAATTCATTTATGCTTGGTATAAACTTTTGAGCCCTGCTAAACTCGTTACCAGTTGACATTCAAATATTGCAGAAAATCAAAACCCAAACTAGAGAATGGTATTGGTCATGTCAAACTTTTAATTGATTGATTATAAACGAGTATACAAAAGTAAGAAAAAAAATAATACTCTTGGGATTGTGACTAGGTATAATTGGATTCTAAACTCCTCGGTCTTTTTATTAGGTGTTTGAAAGTGCCTTTAGGTCACTTGGGCCATGATCCAGTCAGTGAACTTTGATATTCGAGTGCAGACGCCAGGCATGTTGGGCTGTAATTAAACAAACAAATTAATTAAACTCCACAGATTTAAATTAGATTAGTTTTTTAAGCATGGTGAACTCTGTGCGTTCACCACCTTACCTCTGCGCAACCGATTCCCCATGAGATGACACCACCTAAAAAGTACCGCCCATCCCTCCCTTTTATTTGCAAAGGACCCCCTGAATCCCCTTGACAGGAGTCTTGACCTCCCTCCTCGTATCCCGCACAGAGGAAAATATCAGGTATATGCTCCACTCGGTTCGACTTGAGGAACAACTCTCGGCATTTGGCATTGGACATTATAGGAACTGTGACATGTTGCAGCTTCGACGGCAGTTGGCCATTCTCAGACAGACGACCCCATCCTGTGACCCAGTACACGTTAACAATAGCCAATCTGTAGTTAGTTTTAACTTAATACCTGCGACAGTTGCATTCTCTCCAACGAGTAAGTCCTGATTCCCAGGTAGACAAATAGGACTAATGTGCGGAGAAAACTTTAGCGGAGTTTCCAGTTTCAAGAGTGCCAAATCGTTCTCGTAAGTGAAGAAATTGTAGTTGGGGTGTACCACCTAGTCATGTGTCACGATTAAGACAGTTATCGTACCGAAATAAGTGAATTGAGCCCTTACTTTTTTGATCACGGTTCTCTCCACGTGTGGATACTTTTCACCAGTTCCACTAAAGTCCCATTCTCCCAAACGAACGCGGATTTGAGTCGTAAGGAGATCATCAACACAGTGGCCTTGAATCCAATAAAAGAAGTATATTGACTTTATCTGTTAAATTCCTTGTCAAAAGGTCTTACCGGCAGTAGCTACCCAATTATGGTTCAAGAGTGCACCACCACATCGATGCGTAGAGGAAAAGCCGAAGAATGATGTCCGACGGATGGAAGTGATCCAAGGAAATAGACCAAAAGATGCTTTTCAATGAAATAAAATTATGCATCAATGGTGGTTTTAAATGGATTCAAGTTGAGTTACCTTCTTGGCCACCGACGATTCGCATTTGGTGAGGATGTAGAGCTGCGACGCCGCAATCTTCCTCTGCTTCTCCGTCCACAACTTCCGGCTCCACTGTCGTCGTCGTCGTTTGAGGATCGATGAATATCGTAGATGGTCGTGGGGTTGTCGTAGATGGAGCTGGTGTCTCTGTTGACATGGAGAGTGGAGTGGTTGGGATTGTGGACTCTGATGAATTTGCAGTGATCAATGGCACCATCTTTTCTGTTGTAGTTGACACTGTCGTTGGCGACATTGTCGTTGTGGTTGTTGTCACAGGAGGACGTACGACATTCATGGTTTCATTGTGTTGACAGCAAGAACCAAACATGAAGCCATCGACGCACATGCCCAGATGCTTTCCTTCGGACTTGAGACACTCCCAGACAAACATGCAAGTGCCCCTGACCGTCTCCTGACGACCACCTGACTCCAACCTGACTTCACACGGATTGGGAGAAATCTTGTAAGTTCCTGCAGGAAAAAACATCCAATTAGCACAAATTAATCAATCGAAAAGAAACCAGCTGAAACAAACGAAAAAAGAAGAACCCAAAAATTGTGATTAATTTCTATTACATTGTAGAGTGAGTGAGGTTGGATTTGCTGACCACGCGTGCAACTCCGGTCTTAATTCAAGACAAGTTTCATTTTCCTTAATTCACGTTTGTGGAAATTGCAAATCCTCCTAGACATTGCACCAATCCACCCCCACAATCTCCTGACCTTTGCTCAGACAGACGCTAATGACAAAAGAAATTAGGGATTTGGCATCATAATTTAAGAAGACGCAGACGACCTCCTAATTCCCATTGAGGTTGAAGTGGATCACAAATTCGCGTTTCCAATTAAGCCAGAATGATTGCAAAATTGCATTTTCGCATGTGCCAAAAGTTGAGAGAGATGATGCGAAAAGGAAAGCTAATCAAGTGCTCTAGCTGGAGTTTTATGTCTGTGAAAAGAGAAACCCGAAATCTCATCTTCTGATTTCACGGCCATATTTTTTTTGCATAAAGCGCATGTCCCAATGTCGTATTTTAGAAAGTTGACTTCACTGACTTCCGCTGATTGCCAGTTATTCATCATCATGTAACCACTGCTCCGTCTTCCTCGCAAGGACAAAAGACTTCTCATTAAGACTTCTAATAAATTACATTTTTTCAGTCAATTTTTACTACTGCCTTTTCCCATTTTACTTTCTAACAATACACACTTCCAACCCTGTCATTGTTCCGCTCTGCTTACCAAGATGGACAGCCACGACGCTAACCGCACCAGCACCACACTTGAAATCAACAATCAGTCACTGTCATCGACAACCCTTCACTTTTATACTCCTGTTGACACTTTCTCAACCATCACACATCCATGCACAACAAACGAAGAAAAGGAAATACCGGTTTTAACAAATGTCAACCAAAGATTGTTGTATTTTTAGTCGGATGAAATGAAAATGAAACAGCCCCTTGAGCCTTGATCATAGGAACAATAGGAAAAAGGATGAGGACAGGAAAGGTCAAGGACTAGAGAAGTGGAGTGTACCCTTTCCAAAAGGCCACAAGGAACTGAGTGACCTTGACCCACCTGTGATCTGTAGATGAGCCTGGTCCAGAGCCAACGTGGCGGAGAGGATGAGCACGATAAGTCCATGCTGACTGATCCGATCATGCAGAAGGGCAGAGGGGACTGAACGCATATCACTGCTCCACTCCTGTCAATTACAATTTGGATTAGAGTCCTCCTGTGGATGACCAAGAAGAAGGAGACCTACTGACACAGAGAAGTTCTGACCACGTTCACTCTCACAATCAGAATGGGCCACTTTTCAGTAGTTCTGCCGACCAGAGTAGTCTACGAAGAAGCTTCTCTCCCTCAAGTCCTCCCCCGAGAAGAAGGGACTTGAGCTCAAGTATTCCTTGGACGATGAAGCCATGACCCCTCGATGCATCACCTAAGAATCTTAGTCCAGAGAAGAATTAGGACAAGGGACATGCCCACTTAGTGGTCGTAATTCCGTATCATCCTTCTATGCACTTACTTCTGGATAACAATGGTGTCTTCAACAATAAGCTTATTGACTTTTCACAACAAAGGAGCACTTCAAAGGGCATTTGATCTTGACCAATTTTCATGATTAGGTGTAGGTCGCTTTCAATCCAATGACAAATGGTAACCACTTGGCGTCATTTTCTAAGAACAATCCAGGCGGTCGCTTGATGGAGGACCGAAATTCCGTAACCTTCAAGTTTAGAATACCTCCTCGTAATTCTCCTGAAATACAGTTGCAGTAAACTTTCCGTAATAAATTGTGATTAAAAATAATTCCGGTTCGGCCAAGAGGATCCAATCCGCGGCCAGATAAATATATGGCTTATGTATGGCTTATATGGAAAATTAATAAAAGTGGAGTTTACGCTTCATATCTTGAAAGGTATTTTAGCAGGTGATTGCAATCCCAATTAATTAATTAATTAAATTGGAAGTTAATCCCGAAGGACATTTAGGTAATGTGCCAGAGTCCTTCCTGTGGATGTGCCCAGCAGGTGGCATCGACGACGCAAATTAAACACTCAACTAGGCAACAAACTCCAGGAAAATTGAATTCAGTGAAGCAGCATAGCAGGCAACAGAAGTATAACGATGAACAGGTCAGAGGTCACCAGGTACCGTATTTGGTCCTCTTCTCTATTATTCAACCTCTATCGGATCATATACACCCACATTTACTCATCCAGAAGCAACAGCAATTGGGTGTGAGGTCAAAGGTCAATAGATGGACTACCTGGTTACTGGTAGAGTACTTTCATTCCTACTCTGCACAATAGACAGGTCAGGTCAAACTTATTCCACAATGCACAGGTCGCAGGTTCTAAAACTGGGTCTCTCTACAGCTCTTCTTCGACAAACGCTGACGCGAACATGCTGTCGACGTCTATCCTGTCCTGGAGAGTGGAGAAGAGATATAAGACACCCGGTTGACTGGCGTTGACCTCTATCCCGTGGCTAATTGTCACCCAATTGACGTCTCTAATTGACAGACCAGCCAGAGACTGACCTTTTCTATCGTGTCCTGTAGAACTTGCTCAAAGTCCTTATAGTGATGGTACTCGCGTGGCTGGCATCCAATCCCAGTCATTTCCTGAACACCGTCGGTAGAGCAGACAACCTCAAAAGGTCAAGGTCGTACTCTCCAAGTTCAAAAATACAGACTCATGAGAATGAGAAATTCAAAGCTAAGCAACGTCATGTCAGGTGAGTATAGTTGGGAATTTAATAAATGCATGGATCATATTGGTTGTATATTTCCAACTCTTCTTACGTCTTTTTCCAGCCGGTTGTTTCCATGACTACCCTTGGTGTGAGCAGGGCGTAGTGAAAGTGAGTTCTGCTGGAGAGGAATGAGTGGAATTCGGGTATTTGATGAGTCTCCTCGTGGCCTGCCTGGTGGGGCGAGTGACTGACATGCGTCCTCTGCCCTTCGTCCTATCCAGCAGCACACGGGTTTGGCTGGAGCCACTTTTAGGCCTTTGGCAAAAGTGCATGACTGACTCAACTATCCGATCCCACACCCCCACTTTCTCCATTTTGGTCCAGAGTCTTCAGTAGGAAGGTCATCGTAGCTCGCCTCCTGGACACAGTGCAGGACAGGGGCGATGGAAAGACACTGGAGTCACCACCACCACTGGAACTTGGTCTCCTGGCAGGTACCCACTCAGTCCACCTCCGCCTTCCATCGCTTGTGGTTAAAGTGGTTTCCTCTGTCATTAAACTCAAAGGAAAGTAAATAATTCTACCCACAGCTCCAGCTCCACACTTGGGATAAACAATAACCCCAGAGTCCGGAGGGAGCAGGACGCAGGAGGATCCTTGTTACTCTCAGTGTTTCAATTCCAGTTCTCTCTATCACTGGATTATCACTGTGTTTAGAAAGTGGACTTTTCAAGTACTCCTCCAGTAGAAGGTCAAGGACGTGGTAGTGGTGTAAACTGATCCTGGAAGACCCACGTAGCTACTTCACTGACGACCTCACAAAAGGTAACTTGAACCTGTATGCCAAATGCCACAGAAACAGAGGCACTTGAGATATCCACATACGAACAAAATACATCCACCTTTCCGTTTCCATCAGTCATGAATCAAAGCAGATTCAATTCCACTTTCCACATCATCATTAAAATTATATGCGGATGAAAGTAATCCCTAGCCTTGCTTCCCTTGGCTCTCCATGGAACGGAAGGAGGATGAGGAGAAAGTGAAAGTTGACAATGTATTGTTCTGTTTGCATAATACATTAATAATACATAATACAAACATACACTCAAAGCTTACATTAATATTGATGGGAAAGAGAAAGTCATGGAAATGATCCATGACTCATTTGAGTTTACTCTTCCCCACCACTCCAGTCGGAATTGGCAAGGGATAATTCAATTGTCTTGATTTTGTTTATTTAGGTCTGGATTGTTTTGGACTTGAGGAATGATTGACCCCAGCTCATCCGAAGAGGAGAGTGACGATGAGCAGAGAGAACCGTTGGCCGTGGCCCATCCAAGGGCTCATTTACAACATGCAGAACCCCCTGCACCTCCAAGCCTTGAAGTACCTCATGCCCACAGTTCGTCCCATCATACGCGTGCGCCCTCACCCGGAGTCACCCCGTCCACTGATACCCTTAGCGTAGGCGGGGCTTCAGGGAGCATTGGCTCCGGTGGCCCTGGAACTGGAAACACAAGTATCAATGCCACCCCTACACGAGGAGGCACCAATCTTCCACGACCAACTTCACCCGCCCCTTCACTCGTCTCTGAGAAAACAGTCACAAATTCAATTGACCCTCAGGTACTCCATTCCGGCCTTCCTTCTGAGTATTATGCGTAAATGCCTTTGAGTGCACTACATAGCACTACATGTGTACTCCATAGTAAGGAGTAAACACTGTGTTTTGTGTGTTTTGTGAATGAAAGTCTAAATTGAAATCCATTTCCAGGAAAAGCAGGAAAGAGAAGAGGAGCAACGGAAGACGAGACTTCAACTTTATGTTTTCATTTCAAGGAGTGTTGCATATCCCTTCAATGCAAAACAACCAACGGACATGACAAAGCGACATACGAAAGTTACAAAGTCACAGTTGGATACCATTCAAGCTAGATTCCAGGTAGGTGACAAAGGAGCAAAACTTGGGTCGTGGTTTATTTTATTTATAGGCAGAAGACACTGTAGTTTCTTCCCTATAAATATAAAGGATATTTCTCTTCCAGAGTTTTCTCAAAGGGGACACTCAGATTGCAGCCGATGAAGCATTTCAAAACGCTGTCCATAATTATTCTGAAGTCTTTCTTCGGTCTGAGCGAGTCCTCAGAATGGTTCAAGCAGGAGCTTGTTCTCATCATGACTTTAGAGAAGTTTTCAAGAACAATGTGGAGAAGCGGGTCCGGTAAGAAAAGGAGGAGAAAGTTGTGTTTAAAGTGGAGAAGAGTGAAGAGTAAAAGGTAAGGATGACGTCAATTGTTTTCTTTTCTTTTCTTTTTTGAGCAGGTCATTACCAGAGATTGACGGACTGAGTAAGGAGACCGTGCTCGCTTCCTGGATGGCCAAGTTTGATTGTATCTTCAAAGGAGATGATGATAACAAGAGACCAAGACTTCAGCAATCGCTCCATTCCGAACTTATCCTTTCCAAAGAGCAACTCTACGACATGTTCCAGCAGATCCTCGGGGTGAAGAAGTTTGAGCACCAACTCCTCTTCAATGCCCTCCAGGTAACAATGTCCTCGCTCTGGAATTCCCATATCCCACTTATTGGATTCCTCTTGGAATGCTCTTTAGCTGGACTCTGCGGATGAGCAGGCAGCAGCAATCCGTCGGGAGTTGGACGGGCGTCGTCAGAAGGTGACAGACATGGAGAGGAATCGAAAGTTGATGCCTCGGTTCGTCCTTAAGGAAATGGAGTCACTGTACATCGAAGAGTGTCGATCAGCAATCAATGTCCTCATGGCTAATCTAGAGTCACTTCCCGTCTCCAAAGGCTCAACAGATTCCAAATATGGCCTTAAGAATTTAAAGAAATATAACCATAGGTACGACTGTCGACTAAACACTAAGCTCTCTAGCTCAACTCAGACGCTTTTCCTCCTCTCTAATCTCCTCTCTCTCTTTTCTCTTTCTTTCTGCTATCAGGAGAAGCTCAGTTTTAAGGTAATTACCTATTACGCTTCGAATACCCTTGTCCTTGTATTCTTTAAATCCATTCTTTTTCTCCATCCCATAGTTTTAAGCTTCTTTTGCGTATTTGGGTAATACACGTTTTTTTCATCGCTTTTCAAAAGAGCTTCCTTCCTCACATCCTCACTAATTCCTCACCGACTTGTTCACTTTCCGTTTCGTCCCATGTCCATGTCCTTCTTGTCACTGGACAGTTTATTTTTCAAGGAATTTTTGTTTTGTTTCATCTGATGGTCCAGATCTCAAGCCTCATTGGCGAAACTGGAAGGAGACTCAGCTGACAGTGACACTCAGTTGAGTAAAATGGACGTCGTCCTCACGTTCCAACTGGAGGTTAGATTGGTTATTATTCTGTGAATAATCTCTACTGGTTGATGTTTACTTTGATCTCTTTTATTAGGTCATTGTTATGGAAGTGAAGGGTCTGAAGTCCCTTGCTCCGAATCGTATCGTGTACTGCACAATGGAGGTGGAGGGAGGAGAGAAGCTCCAGACGGATCAAGCCGAGGCATCCAAGCCAATGTAATTCCACTTTAGACTTTCCTTGTCCCTGGAAATCCTCCATTAGAGAGAATCAACAACCGGAGGGATAAACATACGTTGTGTTCAAAGTGGGAGTAAATCGTCCTGCCTGTACTTGTGACTGTCTCCAGGCAGGAAAGGAAAAGGGATCCTTTCTCCGACCCACTTTCTCTTGCCTAATAAATCCCTGTCTCCCTCCCAAAAGTGGTGGGCTAATGAGGGAAGGGGACTGGGCGAGGGGTACTTTATTTTGATGTTTTTGTATTCCGTAGGTGGGATACACAAGGAGATTTCTCAACCTACTACCCACTGCCCATGGTGAAAGTGAAGCTCTACACGGAGAATCCAGGGATGTTGGCCCTGGAAGACAAGGAATTGGGCAAAGTGGTTCTTCGGCCTACGCCGCTCTCAAATAAGGTAAACACTGCCTTCTCCTTTCCCCAAATGAGCTACTCAATAATTCAGGGTAGCACGTGCTTCCCTATTGACATCCCAAGAATCCTTCCTCTATTCTACTCCCACAGGCACCAGAGTGGCACAAAATGACTGTTCCAAAGAATGCAGCGGATCAAGATTTAAGGATAAAAATTGCATGTCGAATGGACAAGCCGCTCAACATGAAGCACTGCGGGTGAGTTAGGGGTGGAAAGGGAAATCGATCCCCTTACTCAAGTGGGGAATTAGCACGCTCCGTCGACTTTCAAAAGGAGTAGTGAAATTAGAACTTCCGGTGAGCGGAAGGGCCCGTAGGACTCCCGGCTCTGATTGCAAGGATGAACCCACCCCGATTTACACGCTTCAATCCACTCACCTTCGCCCTCCTTGTTTTACACTACTTTCAGTTACTTGTACGCGCTGGGGAAAGGAGTTTGGAAGAAGTGGAAAAAGCGCTACTTCATCCTCGTCCAAGTCTCGCAATACACTTTCGCCATGTGCTCTTACAAGGAAAAAAAGTCCGAGCCCACGGAAATGCTCCAATTGGATGGCTACACTGTGGACTATATCGAGCAGGCCAGTGGTAAGCACCCATCCGTAAATAATCCAAGTGACACTTGATCTCCATTCATTGCTCTCTCTCTCTCTGTTTCTCTTACAAGCCAATCTCATGGTCGGAATGGGTAAAACTTCACTTTCACACAAGCATTATACGAGTAGATCCTGTCGAAAACTAGCCTCCTCCAAGTAGGAGTAATTCCAGATATTTCAACGTCCTTTTCTGTTTAGATTTGGAAGGGGGTCGTTTCTTCTTCAATGCCGTCAAGGAGGGGGACAGTGTCCTCTATGCTTGTGATGACGAAAACGAAAGTCACCTCTGGGTTATGGCAATGTACAGAGCGACTGGGCAGGCTCACAAACCAACTCCTCCACTTACTCCAGCAGCCAAAAATTCAACCATTTCCAAAATACAAGGAGGTGAGGAATTGAGCCTTATAATTCATTTGGCCAAAGAAAATTTTTATTTATTTATTATTTTTCAGATGCGGATCGGGCAAGGAAGCATGGAATGGAAGAGTACATATCTGCCGACCCTTGCAAGTTTGATCACCATTCCATGTTCCGCCATTTGCAGACTTTGACTTTAGACTTTCGTCTCAATGATCCTTACTGTTCATTGGTAATGCCCTGTTGAAAGGGTTCTGCATTATTATTTGCATTTGAACTGCATTTGACAAATTAATTTTGTTTGCCTTTGTCCAGGGTTGGTTTAGTCCTGGTCAAGTTTTTGTGCTGGACGAGTACTGTGCCCGTTACGGCGTTCGTGGTTGTTACCGTCACCTCGTGTACCTCAATGACCTCCTTGACCGAACTGAGCGTGGACTCATGATTGACCCGACCCTGATCCACTACTCATTTGCATTTTGTGCTTCCCATGTTCATGGCAACAGGTTAGACATGTATGCATTCCTTTTCTTCTGTCTCTTTCTTCTCTCTTCAAGCTCCTGTCTAAAGCGAATGAGTGCTAGTCCAGCATTGTGTCGAATTGGCTTGACCACGTCTTTGGCTGTATGTATTTTCAATTTCATCAACGAAATGTGGCCCATCCTTGTGGCTATTTATCGAGAGTGCCCTCCTCTGTAACCCCAACTGGCATGATGACATTCACATGATTCTATCCCTGCCCTGTTCTATCTCTTTCTTACTCTCACACTAACACTTCCCCCCTCGCCGGAAAGAGCATGGAACGGATGTGGCACATTTCACCACTTCCACCAAAATCAAGGGCTCATCCAGGTTCTCAAAGTCAGGCCAAAGGACACCTTTCTAATCTATGCACTGATCCTTAGACCCGATGGAGTCGGCACAGTCACTTACGAAGAAAAGGAAAAGTTCCAAGAAATCAAGGAGAGGCTTCGTGTTCTTCTCGAAAATCAAATCACCAACTTCCGCTACTGTTTCCCATTTGGACGGCCTGAAGGAGCTCTCAAGGCCACGCTCTCACTTCTAGAGAGGGTGAGTTCGCAAGTATGGCAAAAGAAGTCTTCATTTCCTTTTATATTATTCCACATGTGCAGGTCCTGATGAAAGACATTGTGACGCCGGTTCCTCCGGAAGAGACGCGAACTGTAATTAAAAAGTGCCTGGAAAATGCCGCTCTCGTCAATTACACTCAACTCTCGAACGAAGCCAAAATTGATGGTACGTGGGCCACTCTTTTCCACTTCATTAGAACTCATTGAACAAGGAATTACAAGGAAATGATTTTTTCAACAACTGTTTTTAAAGGCCTAAAATTCCAGCATTTGCCCTAACTTTTTGATAATGACTTTAACCATGAGCTCCTTTTTTTTTTCCTTTGGAACTTGTTCAGTCCCTTCATCCGCCCTGGTTGTGACGGGTAACTAACTGCTAATTCAATTAAGTCTCCGTCTGTCTCGTGCTACCCGTCCGTGTGCTAATCAGTACCTTTCCTTGGCATTGGATTGGTTCTAATTAATTATTTTTGGTGATTGTGGACAGAAGACTTGGGTCAAGATGGACAGGAGTTGGTCCCAAGCAAGAGACTGGAGGAACTGATCCACTTGGCAGAGCTCTGTGTGGACCTTCTGCAGCAGAATGAGGATCACTATGCAGAGGTAACTTACTTACTCTACTTCCAGGGATCGTCAAAGGACCGCAGAGTGGACTCTGCTAATTAGATGATCCAAACCAAACGAACCCGAGTCTATAAACTACTATTGACTTTCCTCATGGAGGGGAAATGGAGAAAGAAAGGATTCTGGGAATCAGTTCCGGATCTCATGAGACATGAGGGTATTAGTAGAGCAGGGTTCTGGGGTGCCTTATGGATTCTCTTCTAACTCCTTTCCCTTGGGAGTGTAGCCTTGATTCATCTACCCTAAATGGAGAGCCCTTTGATGAAAGATTGATTTGAGTGTTTTGAATGTGTTTCTCTTTGAGGTGGTTTCTCATGTCGTGTCTCTTTTCTTTTTTCCTTTTTGGTGCTTTGACTGTTCTCTCTCTCGGTGGTGCCCTTCTTCGTGCTGCTGAAACAAAACCAAAATTACTAAAAACAAAACAAAAATCCTTTGGTTTCCGACACACAATTATAAATCTAATCTAATCTAAATCCTTTTTTCGTCTTCTGCTCTCTCTGCTACTTCTCTGTCTCTAAACAGTTTCGTAAAGGGGTGAGTCACGTTCAGTCAATCATCACACATTCGCCTTTCTCTCTCACACACTTATCTCACCTTCTTCCTTTTCTTTTGTTTCTTCCGTTTTTATTAAAATACTTGACCCCTGTTCAGTATAATCCACCCACTGACAAAGCCCCTTGGAAATGGAATGTTTTTCAAAGGAAAGTTAATTCCCAAACTCCCCTCAGTGAACACACGGAAAGGTTTAGCCCTTTCACTCTTTCCCCCTATGCTTTCACTTTCGGATTCTTTTAACATTCAATTCGCTTCCTCCGCTTTCCCTTTTCCGCAGTTTGAGTCTCGTTAAGTTCAGTTTATTTATTTAACATGAAGCATAAAGGGAGCGAGAGGGTCATACGAAAGTCTCGCTCTCGCCCGTGGGCACTTTGGGTCACGTGCAAGGGTCACAGGCTACTCGGCCTTACAAATTCCTTCTTTTAGGAAATCAAACTTTTCCAAGTTTGGTTCACTACTGAGCAAAGGGAGCAAAGTTCACTAATAAAACGTTTTCTTTAAAAAAAAAGTTAATTAATCCAACTTCATAAATCTTTTTGTAAAACTAATCTTTAGTTAACTGTTTTTGGTACAAATTCTTGAATTTTGTCAATCTTTGTCATCTTTGTTGTTTTCACTGAAGAGTTTGTTAATATTTTGTTGATATTTTGTTGATATTTTGTTGATATTTTGTTGATATTTTGTGGGTAGTGAGCCGAGTAGCCTTTTGGCCTTGGTCCTGGTGTCCCCCTTTGTGTGCCAGTTGTCATTTGGTTGACAGTTGGAAGCCAATCCCCGTACCCCTTGTGGATGATCACATTTTCCAATTGGTTTTTGTTTTTTCTTTTCCTGTGTCTCTTGGTGACGTGTCGCCGACTGCTGCCTCTGCCCCCGCATTTCATTCCTCGTTGCCTCCCTTTGCTGCTCTTGTTCTCCTGTCGCCACGGAGTCCAGGACAAAGTAAGTTTTTTCCCGGATCTCCTTGCTTTCTCTGCTTTCACCATTTGCATTCTGGGATAGAAATTAGGAGCTTGGGTGGGTAGATTCAGCCGTTGGCATGGAGTGGGTGGTTGAGGAAGGAAGGAGGCAAGGAGGGCGGTTGTATTTACAACTCTGGTGCAAAGGAATGGCGTCCTCACGTGGAGTCGTTGGATTAATAATCATAAGTTCCATCACCATCATCACAGTCCTTTCATCTCTCTCCTCCTTATTTTTTAATTCCGTGAACATGTTCCACTGCCCTTCCTCCAATCAATCCCCTCCCATCCTCCAGAAGGAAATTCTAATTTCACTGCTTATCATCTTCCAAACACCAACACTTTCTTCCATTTCACGGCGCCAGCACGGCTTCCGGCTTCCTCTCTATCACCCACTGCCTTCTTCTTTCAATGCAAAAGCGAAAGCGGCATTGTTACTCATTTCTCTCTCGTTTACAATGTATACAAAAAGCTACTCAAACGCACTCTTCCACAAAAGCTCATTTGGATGCTCAAAATTTATTATTATGAAGGAACCCGGCTCGCAATCTTTACCGTACATGCAATGATTATTATTACAAAACTAATTTCAAAGCGTCCGCTTCCCAGTACATAATTAGTTTTGAGCAGAGCCAAAGACGCCCGCAGCCAGCATTTCTTTTTTCATTTTAGAATTGTACATTCTCATTCAGCAAAGTAATTGTAGTCATTCACATTGTTCTCCAGCAAGTGGGGATTGGAAGAGTGGGGTTTTAATGTTCCCATTGGGTTTTAAACAGGCGTTTGCATGGTTCAGTGACCTATTAGTGGAACACGCAGAGATTTTCTGGTCACTCTTCGCCGTGGACATGGACCAAGTTCTCGCTGAACAGCCACCGGACACTTGGGATGCCTTCCCTCTCTTTCAGATTCTAAACGACTACCTCCGCACCGATGGTGAAATGGACCCTTTAATTACGACACGGGATCAAATTAAGACTTTTGATGCCTGTTTTTGTTAGATAATTTGAAGAATGGGAGATTCCACCAGCATCTGCAAGGGACATTTGCTCCTCTGGTGGTGAGATATGTTGACCTCATGGAATCCTCAATCGCTCAATCCATTCACAAGGGATTTGAGAAGGAACGCTGGGAGCTCAAAGGGTGAATTTGACATTTGGTTTGATTGAGGAGTGGAAGCATAACTGCGGGTCCATTTGTTACATTTCACAGGAATGGCTGTGGTACATCAGACGATTTGTTTTGGAAACTGGATGCGCTCCAAGCCTTCATCCGGGATCTCCACTGGCCCAACGCAGAGTTTGGCTGTCACTTGGAGCAGCGGTTGAAACTGATGGCCTGTGATATGATCGAGTCCTGCATCCAGCGGACGGACTCCAGTTACCAACAGTGGATTAAGAAAGGCGTGACTTTCATCTCGACCGACTACATCATCCCTACGGAAATGTGTGCCATGATTAACGTCATTCTCGACGCCAAGAACCAGTCCTTGAAACTCTGTGCCGTGGACGGAGTGGATGTTGTGAGTGACCCAATTATTCCAAATCAGGATCCGAATGGTTAGGGAGTTGTTTGTCTGTCTCTTCCCTCCAGCACCAGTACCATACAAAGATCGATGAATTGATTGATAAGGCTCTCACGGGAATGACACAAGGACTCACTTCCAAATTGATGTCCGTTCTAGAAAGCACGCTCTCCAAACTGTCTCGCTATGACGAAGGGAGTCTCATTGGCTCACTTCTCAGCTTTACAGTAAGTTTGATTCAGAAAAGCGAAGCTATGATGCAGGAAATGTGGATATAATTGGATTGTGATTTGATTCCACTCTAGCAAAACGTATCTGGGTCGGGGAGAGAGTTAGGTCAGGCCTATGTCAACTTCACAAGGAACTGCATGGATCAAATAAGAACAAAGGTCACAGATGACTTGTGGATAATCAACTTCTTCGAGGTACGTTGACTTCCTGTCTTGGTTATTGAACGGAAATCAAATCAAGCCTACATTCCCTAATCCTTTTTCCAGTTGTGGTACACACTTCAGATGCAGAGTTTATGCAGTTGGCTCTCTGAGAGACTGGACCATTCTTTGCACCCTTACCAGTGCACATGTCTCGTCCATATCGTCAGGGTACATAAATCCAACCCATAAAATCACCCCCAAATGGGCATAAGAATTAACTTTATTATGGAAATTGTTTTTCAGAAACTGTATTCCGACTTTGAACTCCAAGGGGTGATGGAAGAGAAGCTGACTCTGAAGGCCTACCAAACAGTCTCCTCCAGAATGACAACGGAGGAGGCCACATGCTCCCTAACTATGGGAAGTCGCGGAGATGACGATGGGTAATAATTCTAAAAAAATAAAAAATAAAAAAAGTATTTTGTGAATTTATTTATTTACTTATTTTATTTATCCCACATAACCCCTGCCCTGCAGCCTCGAAATAAAAACTAGATTTTTGTGAAATGAATTTTCTTACGTTTGATTTTGTTTTATAGTGCCTATGTTGACGGTGGCGAAGATGAGACGGACCGAAAACCAAAAGTGACTATGCGCGAAGCCGTAGGGGAAGACGGAGCGAATTTTGTGTCTAAACTGACGACTGCGTCTTCGAGTGTAGTTGGGAAGGTTGGTAATGTGGTTGGGAAGGGACTGGGAGGGCTCACTTCGAAACTCGGAAGCGGATCCTGGTTTTAGAATCCAAAAAGGACCTTGTCCTCTAGTCTTTTGGGAGTCTTTTAGTTATTTCTCGATCACATTCTAACGTTGTCTCTTTCCTTCTTCTTCTTCTATAAAAACGGCAATTAGGCAAGTCGACCATTGTTAGTCAGCAAGCGGAGAGACCATAGACACAAGTAGTCTGTCCGGAGTCTCTGCTTGTAAAAGTCCCCGAGTTTTTAGGCGCTGTTGGAAGCGACCTAAAGACTGGAGAAATCCCCACCGTAAGCCATGATCATGATGATGCTGACAATATGCTTCGTACTGACCTTGTTCTTCAAAGGTCAGATACTTCTTCATCTTCTCTTTGAAACCCGTTGTCCGGAGACGGGGTTTGTTGCGCCGTGTTAAGAAACGGACGTGTTTAGAACTTACAGTTCCAGTCCCATTTAAGACATGCTCAGACAAGGACTTTTCTTTGCGCAATGTTAATTAACCTTTTGCCTTAATTCCAGACTCACGAGGTCATTAGGGTCATGATTACTCTTTAATTTACCAGCTAGGACAAGAGAAGGGAGGGAGGGAAGGGAAGAGGGTGGAACCAGTATTCCAGTATTCTTTTGCCCAGTGACCAGTGGATGTGATTCTTTTTATAAAGTAGTTAATACACTTGATCTTTGACTCTAATTTCCTTTGACCCTTTTGTTAAGGAGGTGGAACCAGGAACCAGTTAAGTAGAAAGGGATACCTCGATTGTTATCCAATTGTTATTATATTCTTGTTGTTTATTAATCAAATGCGTAATTTAGGAAGTTAAAACTTTTTGGGTGTAGTAATAAAATGGTGCGTTATTCATAAAATTCATACAAGAGATCTAAAACAAATTAATCATCATATTCATACTAAAATATAACAACTAATCATCTAACATCTCTCCTCATCCAACAATAACTTACTTCCCATCAAGAACACGGAATCCAAACACTTCATCCAGTTTAAAAAGAATTACCGTAAAAACCCAATTTAACAAATCTTTGGAATTTGAATCAAGATTCTATTTGGATACAAAAATATCAATTTATACAAATCAAATTCGGCCATTACGTTAATCAACGTTACTCAACAGTCACTGTCCAGTGTACCCAGACAAGTCACCGACAGACCGACAGGGGATATACCTAGTTAGGTCACGGGTGACATCAACAATTAAGAGTCACTTAGCTAGGTAGCCCTGTTGGTGGCTTGTCAAAGTCCGTTGGTGACTTTCTTAAGTCACAGGGGTGTTGAAATAAGTACCTCTTTGGAACAGAGTTACGATAATAACTTTTCAGCGGGTTCTAACAGAGTTACAATAATAACTTTTCAGGGGGGTTTTAAACAATCGACACGGTCAAAATTATTAATGTTTGACAAGGAATCAATTAAAAATTGGAATCGCATCAAGTATGGCGATTCCCGCCAAGGCACCCCTGTGACTTAAAACAAAGTCACCGCGTGACTTGGTCTGAGGACTGGACTGAGGAATCTAAACGGAAGCATATTTTGTATGCACTGATTTAAAACAAACGAAATACAGGACAATGTCACCAATTAACTCTAATCCGCCAAGTAAAAACTGAATTTCGATTTTCAAAACTTTAAGCTTTAAACGTTTAAATCACTAAGCTTTTCCCAACGTTCCACGTTTTCATCATTTTGAGATTCCCCGCTCTAAACTTGAACGAAGTTTTACATTTTACGATTAACTCGAATTGGCTTTGAATTGGGTTTTTACGGTAAAGGAAAAGAATGGAATAGGAAAATTGAAAATAGATCAAAAGTTTTAAAATTATAGACTTCTAAATACCTTGACAGAGTCTCCAGTTTTAAGGTAAGATTAATCTTGATTTTGAAATTCAAGGTAGGAGGGTAAAGAGGAAGGGAGGAGTTTAACCTATAGTTTCCTTTGGACTTTCTACTTCTAAAGGCCCAGTGTTAGGACATGTAGACGTAGAAATGTAATGGATTACCGTCAGTGGTGCCACTGCTCAAGATTTCAGAAATATTTTCGGCATTCACTTCTGTCGCTTCTGCGGCGCAACCGGAAGCCGCAAAGTAGACCAAGTCCTCATGTCCATTGGTTTCTCCAGGAAGTGGAGCACCTTCGCCTGTTTCCAGGTTGACCTGGGCCACAACCTGGAGGTCATGGGAGGGCTGCATTTGTACTAACTCGTAGCCATTCAGGCTAAAAATCTCTTCCATCCCGTTCCGTTCTCGATCAGGAGGGGAAGCAGCCTCCACTCTTTCTGATTGGTCTGCTTCAGCGTATGTCTCGTTCTCGGTTGGGGTTTCGCCTCGGCCTTCTACGAATTCCATCAGTTTGAAGTCACCATTGGGAGAAAGCACGTAAAAGGTTCGACCTGCGTTTTCATCATCCTTGGAGTCGACGCAAGTAGGGACTGACTCATCGAGGAACTGAGATTGAGACTCGTCTTCTTCCACTGCCTCAATCTTTGTTGGTTCAGCTGGAAGACTTTCAGCCTCGCCCAAATAAAACTCATCGGAGACTGACACGGGCTCTGTCTTGGTAGTCACTGACACTAACTTCGGGATCTCCTCATCCGCCATCGCTCCTGCTTCGCGCTCTTCATCAGAAACATGGACATCTGCGTGGATAAATTCCGCCATGGCTATCACTTTCTGTCGAGAAGAGCCTGACTTGATTTCCTCAGTCCCCATTGTGTCCATAGGCTCGTCAGAACCATAATGCTGCTGGACGTCTGGAGAAACTGACAAGGTCACAGTAGTAGCGGACGGTGTCTTTCGTGTATAAACTCTCTTGGGTCTCGTACGCTTGTACTAAATCAAAATGCAATCAGTTGTCAGTAATAAATCATTTGCTCTGGTTTAGTTAAGTAATAGTAAACACTTACCCTTGTCTTCCCCATCCCACTTACAAACTTGTCGAATGCCTCGGCTTTCTTCTTTGCCAATAGAACTACAATATAATTAAATTTTTAACTTCTCTACATTTATAATTTGCATTAAATCCAAAGTTTACCACTCGGGTCGTTGTAAAGGTCGCTGTCTTCGACATACACCGTGACAGAAGGGGTCAAATCTAGAGAACAAAGGACGAACAACTTTAGCATTTATGCCCCTTCGTTATCAAAACCCTTTTGAAAAATGAATACTTACTGAGCTCTGAATCCAGCGGCAGAAGAGATCCATCTTCATGAACTTCATGTCCAAGTTGCAATTGTGTTTTCAGGGTCAGGGATCGATAAAACAACTGCGATAGCTTTGCACTCGGAATTGGTCTCCCTAGTTTACAAAATCCACATGTCATTGTCACACACAATTTAATTTACATCTTGATAAAAAGCAGTTGACAGCAGTCAAGGTATAACTTACCAGGATATGCGAAATACCTCCCTACTCCGCCAAATCCTGCATGGTACACTGCTCTCCTAGTTGCTGGTGCCAGGTCAAACTTCCCCAGTATGTCCTTGGTGTCATTCAACTGAGCCTTGTACAGCGCTATCGGTATCTGCTTCTCCGCATCGATAACTGGCTTTGCCGTCTTGCGTCTGTTGTATTTCTTTGGGCGTTGAGCATAACTACGCTGTGCTGACTGGGTTGAATCCTCCTTTCGCCAAACTTTGACCTCCATCCTGTAAACAGTAAAGGAATCAGATTGGTTTTGATTGATTAAGTTAATTTTGCATTAAAAGTTTTTAATGCCACTTGCATTCATTAGAATTGGAGATTCTGTGTACTTCTTCCGACCAGGTTGCTGTGATTGCTGTGACCTCTTGATCTGGTAAACCAAAAGAGAAAGGATATGATAGTCCCGCTCCCGATGCTTACTCAAGTATACTTTTACTTACTTTAACAATTGACAGGGGAATCCTTGATTTGGACTATTAGGGGTCAACTAATTCCACCTAAACTTAATACGAGTAAGAATGTTAACATGATTAATTAGTTTAAAGTCTTTGATGTAACACAAATCTTTGGATTATTGTTAAGAAAAGAAATTAGAAAATGAGTTGAAAAACCGCGTTTGAGGGCCAGTTGGGTTGGGCGGTGGTGACCTCTGGACGACCAGAAGAAAAGGTCACGTTTCCCTTTAAATCCCAGCAGGTGACAACACAAGGCACAGTGGTGGAGAGTGACGACGCTCAAGTAATTAATTATTAATCGAATTGTAAGTTTTAATTACTCAATTTAATCATATCCTTTGGCACAGGGATGTACAGGCTAAATACGAGTAGAAGGAATGATAAACTATCCAAGGTCAAAACCATTTCCCATTTGGACGGAGGTTAGGGATAAGGGTCAGAGGTTATAAAACAAGCTCTCGAGTATCCTAATTACATCAATCAATTGAGTAAAATTACATTATCATTCCATTCTTTTGTTTCAATTGTACCATTCTTAGGCTAGATGGTTGTTTTAACGAAATTTACTTTGAGTAGAGTAGTTGGACTAACTACATTTGGATTGATGAGGACTTGGTAATTGTGGGTTAATTAGTATACAATCAATTAATTTGGAGGGGTAGTGGTGTGTATGTGTTTCCTGTTGTTCTTCAAGGGAAGTGGAAGGGGGCAAAGTCTTGCTTGCAAAGGACTCCTCGATTGGCCCGGAAGAAGGAGCCAATGGTGTTCTTCCGTGCATGCGTGGAGCACTCGCGGTTCCGCACAGACGCCAGGAGTTTCCAGCCATATTCCGAATTCGAAGTCGGAGCTCGGCAGAACTTTGTTTCAGGAAGACCAGAATTGTAACGGAACTGGAGGTAACCAAAAGTCCCACGACCGTCGCTGCTGTGGCCTGGAAAAGAAACTCATCAGTGTCATTCTTCATTTCGGAAGTGTTTGAAGTGACAACTCCAAATGACTCCAGGGACTTTGGAAACTTTGCCTATGGAAAAATAATTCCCCGTGGAAGGCGGAGACGAGGCTTGTAAGGAATGACGATATTATGACACTCTTAAAAAAGTGTATTCAAAACGAAGAGGAAAATCAATGAATGACGACCTAGTTTTTCTTTTGACCTTTTGATTAAGTTGCATAATTTCCATCGCCTGACTCAAGCTAACTGGAATAGGTTATGAATTAAGTGAATGTTTTTACCTTCAAAAAGTTTGGCCTTGACTTCTTCCGGGGGCGTGCGCATGGGGATGGTTGGGTCCTGATAGCACTCGTCACATGGGTCAGGCCCAATCTGGATGACCATTTGATCCGGACACGGTTTCGGTGGAGGTTTGCAGAACTTGAAGTACTCGTCTTGACTGTCCATCAACTTCCGGGCCAACCTGGACAAAAATATTCCACAAATTATTCCAAAGGAATCCACAATTTTTAAATTAGAAGCTTACTCTTGTTTGTCTTCGCAAAGGGCCATAATTCGTCCTTGGATTGGTCCAATGTTGCTGCACCAAATCAATTCCTTGTTGTGCTTGAACCTGAACAAAGCTCAAGGTCATGTCAACTGTAATAAGAGGAAGTTGACGTATTTCTTACCAATGCTCGCGTGCTTTTGCTTCCATGTCGATGGTTTCACGGACTTGGCCGGAAGAGACGACGTCAAAAAGGCAACGGCGTGGCATCTCGATCCAATCGAATTGGCAACCAGGAAATTAACTCGAAGGAAAACTGATTGGGAAAAATACTAAAAGACAAAAATTGTGAAAAGTCGGAGAAACGGAAAAGTAGATCCGACTCGGTCTGCCTCTAGAAATGAACTGACGGGAGATTTTTCGGGTAGTTCCACAAGTGGTGTGTTTGTTTCAAAAAGTCATCAAAAAGCAGAAGGAAGCCAGTGGAAATCTCGTCGTCATGGAACCAGTTACAATTGCATCAAAGAAAATGAATCCAAAAGCAACCCACCTTCAGAAGCAGCCAGATTTAATCCCTTTAAAGATTTAAATGAATTCAATTCAATTCTAAATAGGATTTGAAAATGACAGGATTTAGCCCCTATGGAGAAAGAATAAAATTTACATTTTATTTTATATTTACAAAAATATAATAAAATGGAAATTCCTTACCTCTTGTTAAAGTACGTTGCTTCCATTTCTAACCTAAATTTATCCAAATTACGATGAAGTGTTTGGAATGAATCCTTCCAGTAGGCCCTTAGCAGTGTTATCTTGTGCTTTAACATTTCATTCTCTCCCTTTAGAGCCTCGATCTCTGCAGCAGAACTACTTTCCGTTGCTCCAGCGTCCTCCGTGTTCCCTATAAAATCATTCCAAGAACAAGAATCATTCGCCAATTTTGTTTTTCGAAGGATACCTGCATCCTGTGTGACACGTGAGCTCATCTTCACTCCGCAGATAAACACTTCCAGGGAAAATAACAAAATCCTCATTAAATGGAACGCAGGGATTAAACAATTTGGAAAAGTACCTTGAAAGTCTCGAGGAAATTTAGTACTCAACTTTGCTATTTCCGCTTGAAAATCATCCCCCACCGCTTGAAATGAAAAGAGTTGGAAAGGTCAACAAATGCTGCTGTAATTCACATGAATCCACACTTACAAGAATCCCCTACTTCGGCATTAGCACGCTTCCTGGCAGGTGCCATTCTGAAACTCAAATTACAATTTAAAAATAAAATAAAATATAGCCAACAGGACCATTTATACGTGACGGCAAGCGGTGAGAGGTCAAGAAAGAGGTCATTGGTGTATAATTTGAATGTTTTAGGACAATCACGTACCTGTTTTTCAGTTGATGGATTGAGCAGCACAGGAAAATAAAATGGCGATTTTCCGGCAAGGTGGATTCACTTCTTGTAGATTTGGAAGACTGGATAAATGAGTATAACTTGTGATAAGATTAAGACTGCGTTTGACCTTGTCCAGGTAAAGGATAGTGAAGAATTCATTTGACAGAAATCGAGAAATCTTAATTTGGAAATTGAATAAATGAGGCGAGGATAATTTAGTGTGTTTTAGAATGTCAATTTTTATTTGTAACTTGACTAGGGCAGCACGATAGAACGGATTTAAAAAGTAAAAGCATTTCTGTTTGAATCTCCACTTTTAATTAAGGGGGACGCGGAGGGAAGGAGACTCTTTTGGAGACGACGGAGTAAATTATGTCACAGCCTTGATCGGTCATTGACCCGTGGCAGTTGGCAATGTCATCGAATCGATACGACCAAAGGTGCCTCCTTCCATTCTGATTTCTTTAGTTCGCATTTCCTCCTTTGGAATTGAGCATTAGCTCGAAACCATTTGTTGGCAACTGCAATTAATGAAAAGAATCAAAAACTAATTGGCAATTTGACCCAAATGGGTTTACCATGTTTCGTCCCATAGAGAACAGGACAGCCTGAAATGTGAAATTCAAGTCTTCAATTACAATCAATTCTTTCTGCGTGGCCAATCACTGAAATCAGTATTTTTTTGCGATAATTGGAAGCTTATGAGTAGCGACTGTCTTTTAGATTGAATGAAGCAGCGCATAGTTTGCTAATGAGTAACAAAATGCCCTGCTGGTTGTAATTGATCCTCGTCTAATCCCCTAATGAGAAATCCCTGTTGGATTACCTCCGTGTAAACTAAGTGGCTCTCTTGTCCCATCACTCCGAATGTTGAACCTTTCGAAATAAAAACGGGAGAAGAGTAAAGGAAGCCGGCTAATTGCCCTCCGAATTCGGAACCTCACCAGAAAATAGCTGATCCTTTTACAGGTTGTGCAACAATCCCAAGCCTAGGGAACGCCGTTCCCCCTCCTCTCTTCACTTCTGAAAGCTGCAAACGAAGACAACAATACAAACGAAACGATTACTGGATCTGGAGGTAATTGGATCCCACAGGATGTTGTAATAGGGAACTCACGTAAAACATGAATGTGGCAATTCGGTCCCCTTGAAAGAGCTCATCAGGCCCAGGCACAAACTGAGAAAGGAAACTTAATTAAAGATTTTGAAACAATGGACTTCATTGAGTTGTGTTGTGCAGTACATCTTCGAAGAGCAGGTCCAAGTGGGGATTGTAATGTCCGCCTATCCCATAGCTCGAAACCTGCAAGTCTTCCGCTGCCAATGGACCAGACCCCAGTCCAGTGATGCTCTCAACACGCCTTGGAATGCGAGACAGAACCCGGTCAGAACTCTCCTTGATCCAGGTAGTTGTCGATGTCCGAGTAGTTGAGTACATTTCATCTGCAGTGGTTCCTTGGATCTTTGAGCGGACCATGTGGGGTGTGGCCAGTTCAATGACACGAGCAGTGGCAGCATCACTCAGCACATTGTACACTTGAATCACATCTGGATTCCGATGAAGGAATTCCACTTTCTCCAAGAGCAGAGGAACCTTTGGATTACTTGGAGTGGCGAAGCACTTGAGCTCCTTCTTTTTCCGCTCAGGCTAATAACAAGTGCTGGTTGGAAAATGCAAAGTAATTGCAAGATTATGCTTAGATTACCTGCAGCACTTTTCCGGAACAGAGAGCAGCGAAGTTATACAAGTCCATGATGTTCTCCTGCTCGTGGTACAAAACGTACTTTCGTTTGTCAGCAACTTTGTCCAGGCGGAGTTCAGTCGGTCCAAGGAGTTTCGCCACGGAGCCAACGGGGTCTTGGTAAACGTAAATATCCGTGGGTTCTTGTAAACGCGTTTCATCGTGCTGTAAAGGAAACCCTCATCTTTTATACCCACATTGTTGTAAATATCAACAAACATCAAATATAAACGTGTGAATTGTAATGCTTACCTGAACCACAGCGGCTTCAAGATCTTTCAAAATTTCATTGGGTGAAATGCTATTGTCATTTTCCTGTGTTGCGAGCCTATAAGCTCGGAGTAACCACTCCTGGAAATCCAAATAATACTCTCTAAGCTTTGACTTTTTGATGCGAATTAACTTACAATCGCCCTAGTACAAATTTGTGCTTCCGAAGCATATTTCCCAATCTCGTAGCAGTCCTTTGCAGTTAGTTTTGAATTCGTATCAATACCTTGGAAATTCCCTTGGGTAAACTACAACATATACAAGGAATTAAATTAGATTTTCCTAAAGGGCAGCTCACTTCAGTAATGTTGAGATCATATGCATCTTGAACTCGGAGGAGACCCTCAATTGACCCTTGAACATCTCGAGGCCCTGGAAGGCGAATTCCTTTGCGTAACTTCTCCATCACATTGAGCAGTTCTGAATGCAAGTAACGCTGAATTCCTGGCTTAAAATGTTTTTGACTCTAATTACTTTTTTCATTTTGACTCATAAGATCCCTTTCCAAGTCTTGGAGTTGGATGACAAAGCGACGGATTAAGCGATAAGTCATCAGAGGGTGAGACGAGACAGTGACACTCAAGTCCTCCAAGTCCTTTGCAGTGTCGTACACTTTGATTTTTCTAGAACTCCCTATCTCTGTATTCCCAGGCAAAACACTGCTCTCGTAGTCCTCCAAATACCTTTAGATTAAAGACAGGAATTCCATTTACATTTATGAAAGAATAGAATCAATATGATACCCTTTGACTTTCTCCATTCGTTTCTCCAGTAAGGACGCATATTCCCCAAGTGCAGACAAGAGATGCTGCTCAACTAGATAGAAAAGAAGCTTCCGTTGACACATTATATTCAAAGTAAAAGTAGGTAGGGAACTGACCTTTGATCAGTTTCTGAACTGCCGCAGGGGACGTGAAGTAGTCATCTTGTCCAGAGTGGATGGGAATTGGAAAAGTCAGGAGAAAGAATGTCACCAGAGCCTCGTAGTCCATTGCACTCTTTCGCTTGACTTGAAAGTATTTGCGTGGAATTGTCGACTGCAGAATGAGGTTCACTGGCTGGACTGAGCAGTTGTGCAAACCTGTGGAACCGGTGAGGAAGGCCCAATTGTTGACTTTAGGAAAGGGTGTGTGGGTCCACCGTTAATCCACGCGCAATCCAACAAACGCCTCACTGACTCAGAATTGCAGACGTTAAAATCCTACATGGTTTTTTGCATTACTGTAATCTGGGGTCGCCATAAGTCTCTTCAAATACAAAGCAGCAATTGGTCATCACACTTGGCTTTGGGGGAAACACGTTTCACTTCCGAAAAACCGTTGTGGCTGCCAGACTGTAAATCATACGCCGAAGGAATTGTGAAAATTACATGGTTTTAGACGAAATCGTGCAATTCGCTGGGGAAATTCACCACCATAGTTAATTGATCATATCCAATCACAAAAGATTGGCATTGTGATCGGACTATTATTGGCCTAAAAGTTATAAACATGAATATTTTTAGGCCAATAAGCTGGCTCAACAATCCTGATTTATTCTTCAACACAAGGAGAGCGTGATGTTAATTAATTAATTAATTGCATTTTAATTATATAAATCCACATCCTGTAGTCAAAATGAATGAAGAGCCAGAGACACATGGATGGCTCAATAGCAAAGACAAGACAATTTGCTTTGATTTTCGATTTATTCACCGTTGTGATAAGTTGCAGAACTCTATGAACTGCTTTTACGGGCATTCTGTTTCTGTTACTTGAATGTTGACCGTTGACCCTGAGAGATTAACATAATTGATATCTTATTGTTTTAATTGTTGTACAGACTCCATCTCACCGTCAGTCCAACTGAAAGTCCGCTCGCGGGAGATGAAGAGTGGCGTCTGAAACCATGCTGACAGATTTTAATAGAAGCAGTCTGTGCTGCTGGTACGGAGTGACGTATCCTTCCGTACTTATTATACACACCTTTACTCCCAACCAGGTTTAGTTTAGAATTAAAATCGTTTCTATGTTGTATTAAATAAAACAAATTAATTGTATTTAAACAATAACTGAATTCGTTAAAGTAGAATCGACATTGCTCAATTTTAGTTTAATGAAACAAAAATGAATAGGAGAAAAATATTAACTTTAAACATGGTAAACAGTACCATAAGCTGTTTTATAACAATGGTTTATATTTTGAGATTTCAAATCAATTCAAATCGAATTTGAATTGAATTTGAAAACTGAATATTTTCTGGATATTTTTTTTCTTCATAAGCAGTAGGGAAAGCAAAGTAAAGTGGAATTTGATGCATCACTATGCTTAATTGTTAATGTTTTTCTGCCAAATGTTTATATTTGTCTCATTAAACTAAAATTAGGTAATATCGATATATTATTATATATTATTCATTTTATTAAATATACAACTATTTCAAATTCTATTCTAAACTCTCTGAATTCTGTTTGACATTGTTGGGTTTTTCGCATAGAGCGAAGGGGTACGTAATTCAGTACCCATGGCATAGACTGAAAATGGAAAAAGAAAAATCTTTCCTTTTCGGTTGCATTCTCATTCTGTTTCCATTTCCCTTCCTCGCTCTCGACTCCACTTTTCTTTTTTCCAGTGATTGACCATTTGGGTTTGTGCTGTAGTGACTTGTCCGTACTTGTGTGTGTACTGTACATCAGCTTAGTAATCATCAACTTTCAACTGTCGGTAAGTGTACATCGTCCACCGAACACGAAGTACACGAAGTAAGGTACACAAATATTAAAGCATTACCCTTGTTAACAGGTGAAGCCTGTCATTCGTTGAGAAGGGGCTCACGTGAGTAAAATCCAGAAAGGATAATGGAGAAACAACGTGGAGATGCTGATCAGCTAAATAAGCAGGGGACCCTTGTGAAGAAGCGTCCACGGCGTATGGATCCTTGTGATCAATCTGTCATAATTGGATCATTTTACATGTCCATTAGTGAACAAATCAAAACTCGTGGGAGGCGCCAAAAGCAACAGGTAACTTCTGTAAGCGAACAGGCCACGCCACAAGTTAAAGCTTCCGTGAGCCATCAGAAGCCGAAGGGGAAGGACGAGACTAAGGGGAAGGACGAGACTAAGGGCAAGATTGAGGGGAATATTCTAAAGAGGAAAGCGAAGGATACTGTGCGAGCATCATTGCAGTCCTCAACTGCTCAGAAGAGTGAGGAAGTTGCTGCGAAGAAAATGAAAAAGCAAGAAGCTGGCCCAGTAGCATCACCACAATCCTCCACTGTTCCGAAGTCTGAGGAAGTTGCTAAGAAGGAGAAAAAGCAAGAAGCTGGCCCAGTAGTATCACCACAATCCTCCACTGTTCCGAAGTCTGAGGAAGTTGCTAAGAAGGAGAAAAAGCAAGAAACTGGCCCAGTAGCATCACCACAATCCTCCACTGTTCCGAAGTCTGAGGAAGTTGCTAAGAAGGAGAAAAAGCAGAAAGATGGCCCGGTAGCATCCAATGCTGAGAAGACCCAAGGAAACATTTTAAAGAAGCAGCCGGAGGGTGATGACCAAGGAGCAAAGCAATCTCAATCTGGAAAAGAAAAGGGCAAAGTGCAGCTCCCGAGGAAGAAAGATGAAGCATCATCAACCCAGTCTTCCATTGAACGGAAGGATAAGCGTGGTCCATTATCGTCACACGCCTCTTCTGGTAAAAAGGCGGAAGACGACTGTAAGAATCTTCTACAGTCCGACGGCCAATCAAGTATTGATAGTCAAGTGGCTTCTACTGTCGGAACGTCTTCCCAAGTGCTCAGCTACGTTCCGAATCCTGTTACGGTATGTTATTTATATATAATAATCCTCAGACTTTGGTTGAAACCTTGAGCACATTGAATTCTGTTTTTATTTATTGTGTATTGGTTCAAAGGATGAGCAGCTCAGGTCTGGAATTGAAGGAATCTTTTCCAAGGTTGACTACCGGTGTACGCGCCGGGGTATCAACATGAAAATGGTCATGAGACAAGTCATGGACAAATCCATGGACGCTTTCCCGGACAACAAGTTGGATGACATGCGCCAACACATCAGATCACTCGCGAAGAAGCAAGAGAAGAAGAACGACACTGCAAAGGTACTGCTGCTGCACAATGCTCATTTTACAAAATAAAATTCTTTAACATTCTTTTTGTTGCAGTGATTCTAAACCATCGAGGTGGTTTGCTATGCTGTCGTCTTGAACTCATATTCATCCTCCCCTGCATTTCTGGAAGTTTATTTAACATGGAGCAACCCTCATCTCTCAATTATTGTCAAATTGCAATCGTCCCAGTGTGTCCCGATGATTTAGGTTGAAAGATTCAAAAGTATTTTTGTAATATTTTTATTCAGTGTACTGGCATGTTACTCTTTCCATCCTTCCCTCCATCAAGGTTCAGTATTTATATGCAGTGATTACATGAATCTGTTCAATTAATTACAAAATAAATTACAAAAAAATAGTTTGTGTCTTTCTGTTTCTGTGTGGAGAAAAACAGGCAACATAGCAGGCTGTGAAGGTGCAAAATGGGTGCATTTTAGTAATCAAAATTCTTCGTCTTCTCATTTCCTCGTCTTAGTTTTATTAGTTCATTTTCAATTACTTACTAGTCAATTAAGTAATTGGTGGTGGCCAGCGTCGGCCAGATCAGTCCAGTGGTTCCTGACATCGTCCAAGGCCTAGACAATCAACTTTGGTATACCCGGCACCGGTGGTGACCTGCCGCCAGCTCAGTAGTAAGTAGTGATTTGACCTCGTCCAGGACAGACTACCATCACTGTATCAGAAATCCATTGGTTAACTCAAAATGCCAGCCTTGAAGAAATGTTACTACGAGGTCCTCGGCATAGAACGAAATGCCACGGACGATGATATCAAGAAATCATTTAGAAAACTGGCCCTGCAACTCCATCCTGGTAAGACATGGCAGAGGTAACGGTTTCATAAACAGCTGGATAATCGAAAGTACTGGATCGCATTGGTCATTTGTTCTCATTTCCAGATAAGAATCTGGACAGGCATGAAGATGCAAAAGAGGAATTCCAGGTGTTACAACAAGCCTATGAAGTACTGAGTTCACCACAAGAACGAGCTTGGTATGACGAACATCGTCATGCTATCCTACGAGGAGGTATTTAAAACCCCATGACTCTGAAATGGTTCACAACATTATCTTATAGAATGTGCTGATGAAAGTGAAATGATCTTTTACAGGGCTAAATGAAGACTTTGATGATGACAGTATTGATATAATGCCTTTCTGCACTTCCTCATGTTACAAAGGATTTCTAGACGATGAGACAGGATTTTACGCTGTTTACCGGTAAGGACCCAAGAAATATTGAAATATTGTCGGACTCTCTTTCTTTGTGACTTTTAATTGTAGAAATCTGTTTGAGAAAATTACTGCTGAAGAATTAGAAGCTGGTGTCGAAGACTCAGATGTAGAAATTCCATCCTTTGGAGATTCCTTGTCATCCTACGAAGGGGTAAGCGAAGGTTTAAAGCTTTCCATCTGCCCAATTTATTCAATTTATTCAATTTCCTTATATTGTTAGGACGTTGGACCATTCTATGCCTTTTGGGAATCATTTTGCACCAGGAAGAATTTTGCTTGGTTGGATGAGTACGACACAAGGCATGCGGGATGTAGACGGGTATAATTCTTTTATTCTCGTTTTATTCTAAGTTACAAAAAACCATGAGGCGTAGGGTCACTGCTGAGGCCCTTCATTATAAAGTTAAGGGCCTCAATTGGTTTTACTAATGCCTCATGGTTTTTCATAACTTGTTAGATTTTACACAAAGTATTTTGGACAATTTATATAAACGTTTTGATTTAAGGTGTCGAGATTAATGGAAAAAGAGAACAAGAAATTGAGAGCTGAAGCCAAGAAGGATTGGAATCAGCGGGTACGAGCTTTAGTTGACTTTGTGAAGCGGAAGGACAAGCGCGTCCAAGCATGGAAAGTTGAACAAGAAGCAAAGCAGAAGGAAAAGGAAGCCCTGCTTGCAAAGAAGTTAGCGGAAGATAAGGCCAAGAGGCAGGAAGAACGACGTCAAATTCTGGAAAATACCAAAAAGAATCGCCATCATCATGATAGTGATGGCAAAGACCAGCAGCTTAGGGTAAATCCTGTGCAAGCACACCGCTCAATTGAGAGTTTGAAAACTTTCAGATTTTAATTTTAATTATTTCTGTTTCAGGAAATGGAGGCCTGGATGGCAGATGAGTTTGGAGAGGCAAATGACGACGAGTCCAGTGAAGAAGAGGAGTGTTTATATTGTGAAGTCTGTAACAAATCATTTCGCACCGAAAAAGCGTAAGTAAAAGACTTTAAAAAGTACAACGAGAAGATTGTTACAATGTGGATTTCTTGCAGTTTTATGAACCATGAAAAGTCAAAAAAGCATCTTCGCCAAGTGGAGCTTCTTCGAGTTCAAATGGTCGAGGAAGACGAGGAACTGGCAGAGAATGAAGATGTGGAGGTAGTAGATGCTATCAACGGAGAGAAGGAAGCGGTTGTTGTTGAGCCAATCCAAGTCGCAGCTGCTGAAGAGGAATTAGCTACCGGAATTACAGAGATTCCACTAGGAAGGAAACAGCGTCGTCGGAAGAAGTAAGAATCTGGAACTGGAACTGGCGAAGCTGAAGTCGAAGTCAACTGTCCTGTAATGTGAATCCTAATTTACAATTTATCTTTACATCAAAGATCTCATTAATTGACTCCATTTGTCCATTTACTCTTCAATTTGAAAGGAATTAGAAAAAGCCAATTTCTATCGAATTTCAAGCTTCTTTTCTTAATTTGGGATTTTCACTACTTCAGTTCCACCAGCGGATGGACTTGAACTTGAGCAATGATTTGGAGTTTTTTTTTCTCAGTTGAATTTCTACGTAGTTTCCACTTTTAGCACGCATGTTCCGAAATCTTGTTTACCATTGTCATTGTAGGCTTTTGGACAGAGATCCGGTCGGAGCTTAATGACTCCCATCCTTTTTTTAACTAACCAATCCTGTCTACTTTTTTAGGGGAAGATTTCTATTCTTTTTCATCATGCGAGTCAATTACGTTTTCCAGGGAATTGACAACCCCCTCAAGGTTAACAGACAAAAACCCATAATTAATCTTCCATTTCAAAATTTGTCTAGTTTTTGACAACCTGGATGTTGAGCATTTGAGTCAACTCGTGAATTATGCATTTGCACAATTCCTTATGAATCAGTTAGTTTATTGAGTCACTTTTACACTCCTTTTGGCCTCCAACTCCACTGCTCTGCATTAATCCAGACTTAAATGTTAAAGAGGCAAGTGATTTATCAATTAAAGTGAAGCAGTGGAGTGATTAAGATTGATGAGTGAGTCAACCAACCTTCTTCAGCAGGAAGCTTCAATCTAAAATTGACTCATCATCCCTTATCCGTTTTAAGGAATTGCGGAAGACGGGTCTTTTTAACATGGAAAATTGTTTTGTTTTATGGGGGTTGAAGTCTACTGGCGTCTTGTTGTTTGTCGTTGTTTCCTTTGTTGTCGCCTTGTAACAATGGGGTAACAATGGGATAACAATGGGGGTGGACAGGGTAGTTGTACCTTGTACCCACTCCATGCACCCACTCCATTGTCACTGTCGGGGGATTGCCGTGAGTCACAAGGCAAAGGAGGACTGTCAGTCACTTCACTAGCCAATTGGATTTCAACTGCTCATAAAATCAACCACCGGCCGAGGCAGAAGCGTCAGTCACTTCTGAGAGACAAGACAGGGATCGCTTCTTCTTGAAAAAACAAAAGCACCGAGTGAGCCAATTGCAACATTTGTTCTTGTGTAACCTGGTTCTAATTTCTGATTGTTCATTATCTTACAGATCATGAAGAATTTCATTTGGATGGGGGTTGCAGCTCTTCTGCTTGTCTGTGTGACACCGTCCTTTGGACATACGATGGGACTCGGAAGCTGCCCTAAGGTCGACCCTGTCAAGGACTTCAACATGCAAAATGTAAGGGAATTTTACCATAATTTGTTGTCCATACCTTCCTATCGAATGTTGGAACTTGCATTCATAATTCATTCACTTGTTTCAAAGGGACCATTTTCTATACAGTAGCCAAAGCTCAAGTTTTCTTAGTTTGAACCAGATGTTATTTAACTGTGGTTTTAAATCAGTGAAATTCTTTTGCATAAAATATTTTTCCATGGCGTGCATTTTGGGAAATGTGTTTTGCGACTCGGTTTGACTTGGAAAGTGCGTCGATGGACCAAAGTCTAAATTCTTTTGTTTATATTTTCCAGTTTATGGGCGACTGGTTTGTGATTCAGAAGTTTGCTACTTCCAGCAGTTGCATGAAATACAATTTTACGAGAGCTGTGGATGGGAAGCTCCGGTTGGTCCAGACTCGCCAGCACTTTATCCTGGACACGATCGGGGTTGACCACATCTACACCTACACCGGAGTTTTGAGTACCCCTGACACTGATGCAGCGGGTCGGATGAGGGTCAAGTTTCCACTAAGTGAGTGAAAAATGAAACAATGACAGCGTCCAAGGAGCGTGGGTGGAGAGCATGATTAATTGAAAACAACAGTTACGTTATGAATGGAAACACTCCCTTCCTTATGTCTCTTGAAACTACCAATTTAGTCACCAAAGGAGAAAGTTCATTGACCCTTTTTCTTAAGAAGTGACTCATTCTCTCTAATCCTATTGTGTAGATGTTGCTGGTGACGCCGAGTTTGTTGTCTTCATGACCGACTATGCAACATACGCTGGAATCTTCACTTGTCAAAAGATCCTCTTTGGACACACCAAATCTGCAACCATTCTCTCCAGGAAACCAACACTGGACAAAGCCATTGTGAACCAGGTAACAAGGACAAAGCCATGAAGGACAAGGCCATGAATCCCCACACTGAGTCTTAAATCTTACCACGTTGTGCTTGTGTGTTTAGATTCGTCAACGTCTGGAAGAGGAAGGAGTTGACCCTGATGACTTTAGCATTGTTAATCAGAGCAAGTGCATCGCAGACTCAAATCTGAATGTGGCCATTGATGACAAAACATTCTCTGCCGGAAATGTCGCTGATGTTGTCAAGAAGGTAATTGGAATACAAAGGACACACGCCTTTCCGTATTTGCATTTTGTTAATTCTAACTTGGGTTTTGTTTTGTTCAAGGTGGGAGGTGTGATTGGCACAGGAGTGGAGAAGGTGGGAGATGTGTTGGGAACTGGGATCACCAAGGCAAGTGACCTCGGGTCAGGGATAATCAGAAGCTACGGAGAAGAAAGCAGCACCCAAAGGGTGAATAATAAGAAGAGCCTTGATGACATTTACAGGGGAGCAAGGGACCAAGAAAATGACGCCGAGTGGATTCCGTAATTTATAATTTCCAATTTATAACCTTTGACAGGATCGTCACTGTTAGAAATCTCATATCCTTGTTACCTCCTACACCTGCATAAATGTTAACATCCACCAGGATGGCCTCATCTTCATGCTTTGACTATTTAATTAAATCAACAAATCAGAAATACGGAAATGGTCTAAATAAGTTTCTATTTAATTGACTCAAAATGCAGAATGGAATCAGAAATGATGAACTGTGTATCAATTAAGAGGGACTAATTGTGAAATTGTGATTTGGATGGATTTGGAAGGACGCCATAAGGCCATAAGCCAACTCCCAAATAATGCATGACTTGGACGCTTCTTGGGTTTTCTGGAATGAAATTATTTCACTAAAGACTTTGTATCCTAGGTGTGATGTGACATTCATATTAATCCCTTTTTAAGAAAACAATGATTAATTAGAATAAAGGATGATCTGGATTTTGACGTAAAATACTAATTACAATTAATAATTTAAATCACCAAACTCGTCAATTGATTGACGCAATTCACTCATTCACATTCACATCATTGAAATGAATGTCTTGGGTTCTTGAATCTTATTGTTCTTCCGTAGTTTTAATTTTCAGAATGCTGATTTCGTCCAGTATACTCCATTGTCCAGAGGCATTTAGCATTTCCAGACAATTGAAGGGATTTGATGCTTTGATTAAACATGTTTGCATCTACTGAATTGTGGATTTGTCATTGTGAATTGTCACTTTATAATTAGAACCAATGTTCCTTACTTTACTTTCTTTGTCCTTCTTGTCTTGATGTGTCCATTTTCATTGTTTTTAATCCTGCAATTGACTTGATTAAATGATTAAATGGTGATTAATTTGTGTGAAGATCTCAAGAAGAGTTTGGATTGGCTGGAAGCCAACTACCGAGTGATCGTAATTTTGTTATGATGGTGTTGTTATAATTGTGCATAGGTTAAACATAGTCAGAAGTTAATTAAAGGGAGTGTAAGTGGGTAATTAGCCCAAGTGGATCAATTAATTGTTATTTAATTGACTATTGTTTTAATTATTGTTGTGTGAGCATGTGGATTTCCCTTTTGAATTTCCCCCTTCCTTTCCATTCATTTGGAGTTGGAATGTGAGGCCCAGGAGAACCCTTCAAGCCATCCTCAAAGGCCTCCTCATCTCAACTGACTGACCTCTGACCTTGTGGTCTTGTGACACTCACACAACAAATGGACATGGCACTCTCTCCAGGTAACAATTACATTACAGTACATTACAACAAACCAAAGAATAGTTTCTGTCTATTCTATAGCATATAGCTCCATGACCCTCCACTGACCCCACTTCTGCTATACAAACACTCTGACGTCTGACATTAGGACCAAAGGCCAAGTCCCTCTTTCACAGTATCCCAAAACTTGTAATGACCTGACTAAATGAAGTTCCAATTCATATTCTGACAATAACTAATCAGGTTTTGCAGCACAAGACTTGCCGGAATGTAAACGTCAGATTTACAGAACTTGCTCATAACTTGCTCAATTGAAACATCTGCTAAAGCTCAAACTAGCTTACAAAGTCAACAGTTGCACCATATGGAACTCTAATACGGTATGACGTCATTGGAATTGTAAATAGTCTATTTTTACAGACGTAATTAACAATGTTTGGAATACTGATTTGCATCCAAGGAAGTGTTAACATTTAGCTCTTGTTTTCAGTTTAGGCAGTTGTGAATGAGGAGCAGAATACAAGAAGGTAGGAACAACGTCAAGATGTCTGCTGACGAAGGGATAGTCAAAGCTGACGGCGATTCAGCAGTGTCTCCAGCGAATGGGAAAGTTTTAACTGCAAGGGAGAAGAAACTCCTCAGTAACAGTAAAGAAGGGATTGAGCAGAAGTAAGATTTCGATGGAATTTGTTAATGAATCAGTTGACTAATTTGAACTTTTTATTTGCATCAGAAATCGGAAGAATGGGAAGACTTTGGAAGTGGATGAATGGCAAGGTGTGCCAGTGGACATTCTGAGTGTGAAACAAAGTATCAACTTTGACTTTAACAATTCCATATCCACTCCGATCAACTTCACGGAAGCCTGGTCGTTTTTTCAATCGTGTGATATGACATCTTTCAAGGTATAAATTCAAAGAATCTGAAACTAAAGTACCGCACATTGCCACATTTTGGATGAGTTTTGCTAATCGATTTTAAATTTTCCAGAAGCCTTTGGATGCATTGCGAGAACTAAGTTCTCTTCAGCGAAAGTTTGTTCGACTGATGGGATTTCGTCATCTAAAGCAGATGCTAGTGCCTGAAAGGGATCTCATTTTTGCAGTTGCAAACTGTAAGTACACAAGTTTAATTCAATTTAAGCTCAAATCGGTTAATTTAAACAAAGTTCAACTACCTAAAGCCAAGATTCTTGCTTGAAAGAATTTTGTGCCAAAAGTGAAAAGTGAAATGTGAAAAGTGCCATCATTTCATATCCGCCGTTTGACAATATTTTTTTGATTTTCTCTAACTAGTAGAGTAAAGAGTTCAGTTGAGCAGAAATCGATGTCATTTAGGATGCGATCAGTAATGACTATTTACATCGTTTCTCATACGATTCCTTATTCCTCCGCATATTCAGTCGAACTTTATTCTGAATTTAGCTAAAATTGAAGTAATTGATTTGCATCTTACACCTGAGAAAAGGTAAAGTTGTACTCTTTGGCACGAAGTTTGGTTGGTTTTTCATTTCCTGAAGGATTTAAGGTTACTTGCCCACATTTTAGAACGTGGTATTTTTATTCATAATTTAAAGTATTGAAATACTTTGTCTTTTTGCTAAAATATCGTGCCTTTATTCCTCCATTACTTTCAATTTCAGGTCCAATGAACAATGATGTCACCGTCCATCGGCGCATTCTGCAAAGCATTTACGTTTTCATGACTAAAAAATCCTCCTGTCCTCGATATGGAACACATTGGGAAGAGGTCGGGTTTCAGGTACTTAACACTTTTGAAACTTAATTGAAAATTCGGATTTGATGTGGAAATTGTTTTGAATGTTGCAGGGTCAGGATCCAGCAAGTGATCTCAGAGGAGTTGGCATGTTTGGAGCGTTGCAGATGCTGTTCCTAAGTTCTGCTCAAGAAACCAAGGACTCACTTGCCCCTGACATTTACGAACTCTCTCGACATCCCGTCCATCAATTCCCACTTGCTGTCCTCAGTCTCAATGTCACGCGAATGGCTTTAGATGCACTTCGAGATGGGTTGCTGAACAGGTAAGTTCTCATTTCTTTTCTGTTTTAGTTTCTACCAGTTGGAATTCATGAAATGATTTACAGGTTCTGTAACAAAAAGAAGGAATCGGTTAGTGTTGTGAATCGTTTCTATCTCGCCATCATGTACAGGATTTACAAGAAATGGAAGGAAAATGATCTTACAATCCATGACTCTTGCTATCTTCTGAAAGGTGAATTATTAAGAAATTATTCTTAATTAATTAAGGAATAATGTAATGAAAACAATTTCAGATGTGGAGAAGTGGTGTCGTTCCCGTCCGCGTCGAGCCTTCTCTCGATTTGACGAGTACTTGGCACAGAACGTCGTCTGCAACGGACTTCGAAAGCGAAAGTTTCTTTTGAAGAAGAAGAAGAAGGCGGAAGTGGCGAGTGAAGACACTGCTCAAAGCATCTCTTGGCTGGATCTCACGAAGCCTTCAATGGAGGTCTTCATTTGATGAATTCCCATCAAAATCACCAACCCTTTCCCCCTGTGAAGAAATGGATCTCAATCAATTACTACTCCTCCGCCTCCGCCTGCCGAATGCTTTATACCAATTTCATCATTGCCATACTAACTAACTCGGACTTCAAAATCCTTCAAGTGTTTAAGAAAAGAGTGTCAGTGTTAGCAACAGTGATCATCAAAGTGTTAGTTTCTACACAAAAGAATTCAAGTTGCAAAGTGAATTCGACGGACGTCAAAGGTTGAATGTTGCTCTCTAAACCCACCGCTAAAGTATCGTGTGATAACTGCAATTTATTCCTAATTTGAATTCAACTTACAACATGGAAAGATTTATTTTCTCCGGTAAGCATTACATTAGTACTTGAAACCAATTGCTCATTGTTCGTCCATTTTGTTTTTTGTTTTTTTTTACATTTTGCACATGTACAAACCAAGCGCACTTGTGTTGTTCCATTTGATTAGTTAGTTGTAATAATTAATTTAGTGGCAACTGTGGCAATCAGAATATTTTTCACTGCAAAGAGATCATTTATGTTTTGTGTAAATAAATCAGTTGAGTAATTACAATAATTGTGAATGACTAACTAATTGTTAATTGTAATTGAAGAAGAGTTGCCAAAACCAACATTCCAATTCCACTTGATGGAGCACTGGAAGGAGAAATGGAAATGAAAAGTGGGTGGTTGGGAAAAGTCGTTTCCTGGTATCCGGATACAAAGGGTCATCGGATATCGACAGAGAAATTGATCCGTAAGACTAACTAATTAGGATATCCATCCACAAGAAAATGTTTTCCCCACCCTTTGGATTTAATAAAGTAATCATTTTATTCCAATGAAAACACACGCCTTTACAATCATTTCATTCCACCTCCGCTTCTCCACTTTCTCCTTTGGAAGAAAGAAACAAAAGAAATGGGGACCGTTTCATGTTGACCTTTTCATGACCACAAGGTCAAATCCATGGAAGGAATGGAACTGCAAAAAGAATTTTCTCATTTGGTTTGTTTGTAATAGATGGTGAAAGTAAAAGAGGATGACGCCGATGAAGGAATAATTAAAATGTAGTAAAAAGTTATAATTTATGATCACAGTTATGGTGGTTGGACTATAAATTCACTTTCAACTCATTCTGGGGACTTTAGGTCAATACAAAGGTCACATAAGGAACCCTTGCATTCAAATTAAAAATACCAATTGAAAGTAAATCAATTGTACCCCCTTTTCCTTCAAAATAAAATAAAATATTTTATATTTTCATCAACTATTTTGACAGAATGAAAGCCAAAGGGGTTATTCTGAATGAATCAATTGTTCAATTGTGCCCTTGGAGGGCCCTGCAAAAGAACTCTTTGGAATTAGAAGGATGCAGAAATGGAGGAAAGTGGAGAAAGTGGAGAAAGTGAAGGTGGAGGTCAAGTGAGTGAAGGTATACGAAAGTCACCAAATGGGAAATGAATTGGAAATGAATTGGAAATGGCGACATTTCATCCATTGTCTCTGGATCTGAATGCAACCCCAGTGAATGGATTCAGCCTGAAAGGGATCTCATTTTTGCAGTTGCAAACTGTAAGTACACACGTTTAATTTTAATTTAATTCAGTTTAAGTTCAAGTCGGTTAATTTAAACAAAGTTCAACTACCTAAAGCCAAGATTCATGATTGAAAGAATTCCAAGTTCCATCATTTCATATCCGCCGTTTGACAATATTTTTTTGATTTTCTCTAACTAGTAGAATAGAGTTCAGATACGATGCCCGTGTTCACACATCCAACATGATATCATGATCAACACTGCCTACCATGCGCTTTGAAGAATTGGCACATTCAGATTCCTTTTGGTCTTTCAGTTCATCATACCCTTGACCTCGTAATTACAAAATGTCCAGAATTATTCAGTTAAAATTGTTATTCAATATTGATTTGGATGGAAGGGATGTGGTGGTGTGTGTGACCCAGTGTGACCCAGCCCTCTCTTCTTGTACCTCCAATGCCCCTCCAATCCTTTGCTTACTCTTCTGTTCCTCGTAAAAGTTGATTAATTAATTTAATTGTTGATTAATTGTGTTGAGTGAAGTGGGGCAGGGAGAGGAGAAAGGCCACCTATCCCCTTCACAGAGAAACTAAATACAAAAGTCAGTGGAAACAAAGTTAACGAGACTTTTTACAGAATTGTTAATTAATTAATTACTACACTGGTCAATCATTAATCAAGGGCAGAGGACAAGGGCAGCTCAAGTGACCTAGGATCCCTGACTGGCAGCTACGCCAAGAGGTCACGGACACCTCACAGATGCACTCTGTGGTCTGTGGCATCTGGATCCAGGTCAATGTCATCAAACACTTGACCTATTCGTAGCCGGATCTTCAACGTAAGGAACCTTTCTCTTAATCAATTACACTTTCACGGCTCAAATCAGCTGTGTACTTTTCATTCCAATTAACCTTGAAGTTATGGGGTATTACCTAATACAGTTTAACCACCGTGACACCGCTCCGAGTCTGATGCTGAATACATCATTATTTGTGGGCTTTCTTGTCATCTTGTCTTTGTCAAAGCTTTGTGACCTGTGCAGAAACATCGGCAGAAGAAATCGATATTGGATGACGATGGTAGTTATTATGCCCGTGTAGGTTAGGTGGGATTTACGTCGTTTTCCACGGGTATTTGTGTAGCTATGCAATTAAGGAGCTTATGAATGGTAATCATCAAGGTATTAATTGGAATGTGTTGTTCCGTAGGCTCGTTTTCAATTGCCCGTCCTTTTCATTAACAACCATGGTTACCCTCCTGTCGCTTCTACTAGGATTTAAACGATACAAGGCTCATACAAGTTGCTCCTTCAGACGACCTTTCTGCGCTATTCGATGTCTACGTTTGTGTGAAGACAGCTGTTGCTAATTGCTAATCGTGGTTCAGGTCTCTGCTTTTTCGCTTCCTCCGCAGCGTCTTCTTTACTCTTTACTCGACTGGACATGGGCTGGAGTGCATTGACTCCTTTCTCAGAAACCAAAGCCATTAACCTCATAAGCATCTTTTATTACTGGCTCTGAGGATGCATTCAAATCCCACGGGCTTTCGCAGTGGTTCTCAATTATTAATTAAACTTGCTTTTTTATGATTATCAAGTTGAGAAGTTGTCCTTGTACATCAGGGATTGGAGTTTGTAACTTGATCACTTATTGACAACTTGTCTTTCTCCTGGTGTCATATTTCTTTCCCAAGGATTTTAATAGTGCTCTAACCCAGGTCAAAAGGTCATCGAACATGAACTAATCTTTATATTTTTTGTCCTTGGCATTAGGTATTATTGAGAGAGTAATCGCACTCAACTAGTTCCTAACCACAAAGTTAATTAAGCCTCCCGATTAAGTCACTCTAGTGCATGTCACTACCTCCAGGCTCAAACTTTAGTCAATCATCTTCCTTTCAGTTTTGAACCAGTCAACATCCAGTCGAGAATCCAAGAGGACGAAATTGAATTTACTGGATTTAATTATTAGATTTTGTGGGTACAAACCCTGATTTTCCTTCTGAAGGGATTCAGTGAGTTTGAAGAAGGGATTCTCTGATTGGTCTCCTTCCCCTGGAGAATTCCAGAAAGGGTAAGGAAGTAGGTTATTCATCATTGGATTGAGGGTTGAAGGATTCTGTTACTTTGGTGATTCTGAAGGCATGGGCACTGGAGTGCGTGGGAAGGTGACAACTTGTTGACTCCCAAGGCATATCCAAGGAATTCCCGATTTGTCAATCCTCATTAGGAGTATTTGGATTGGCAACTTCAATTTGCAAGCAAGGGCCTTGCTCTAATCACATGCCACACGCTCGACCCTGAATCTTAATTTGCAGACACATTTGAGTAGTTGAGTAGAAAAGTTAATCTCACTCAATGTTAGGCTAGGCTCAAATGCAGAGGAGACGTGAGGAGGAAAATATCAACAGTTAATTAGACACCAAAGGTAGGGCAAAGGTAGGAGGCTGGAAAAACACGCCGTTTTACACTGCCACAATTTGTCAGGAATGGAGACAGATTCGAAATTCTCCTTCCGTTGACCTACTCCTATGAATCCCGGCCGTTTACTATTTTCTAAGGGTCTGGAATTTTTTGATTTTCTTTTATATCCTTTTTTGGATTATTGATTTCTGTGGTTTTCCTAATTTGTGGGATGTTTGACTATTGTTGTACTAATGATTCGTTTTTGTTTTTTTTTCAGAAAACGTGCCTTGTCCATAGACTGAGAAATTACTCCAAAAGATCCACAAAGCACCCTGGCCTGTATACGCTGCTCCTTCCGCCATTAGTGACCTTTTGACGAGCTTTCACGGCATGAGTTTGCGGAAGATTAAACGTCGTCTTTCACATACGTTCCGTCTGACGGTTGATGGCTCACTGTCTGACCTCGCAGAGCAGTTGACTCTGGATGACACATCTAGTCGACGCTTCCTCACACTCAGTGACTCCAACGGAGACTCATTGGATAAGGGCGTGTTAGGTAAGCCAAAGCAGGAGTCTCATTACCACAATTATTAATCAAGCGGAGCTAACTTATTGCCATATGCCAAGACAGGAGCGTCTCAACTTTCTTTTTCTTTCTCTCACACGAGCGAACAAACCAAAGAAAGTTTGATCCTTTTGGCGTCTCTGACGTTTGACCTCGGCCTCTGAGAGTTCCGGGGAGCGTGCCTCCTCGTTAATTCATCTCCTGATTGAACCGGTCTTACGCAAAGAGGCTCCTTCCCTGGAATCTATTTCTGTCACTTTGTCTCTCACTTTTGACATTGAAGGGAGATAAAGGGAGGAAGCAGATTATGAATATTCAGGATATTCAGAGCGTGGAGGCGATAATAATCTCAGATTAGTCAAAGACCCACCCCCAAGAGTCTCAAGGGCAGGGCACTGCAACAAATCCATAACCAACCAAATACCTTTCACAGTTCCCAGTTTCCGTTTTCAAATCCAGTTTTGACATAATCCGATTTTGCTGAGAATTCATGCCATCCACGAGGAAAGGGGGAAGGGAATTCGAAGGTTGAAACTCAAGACGATGCTGGATGTGGCAAAAGTAGGATATTGCAATACCCAATTGGCAAAACTTCAACGGGAAAGGGAGAAAGTTGAAGTTTTAACGTAAAAAGAAGTAGAGAGAAATGGAAGTGAAATGAAAACTGTTGAGAAAGCACGACGTAGAAGTGTAGCAAGATTCCTTTTTCTCATCCCTGTGCAAACACCCTTGTAATTTAGAATCCATATTTTGGATATGCAATGCACAAGTGCAAGCATAAGTTTTGTAGTGAATTTAACTTTTACCAAGAGCTTTAACCAATTGGACCAAATGGTGAAATGTTTTCAAAGTTTTATTATGTTTGTGAATCCTTTGGTGTGCAAGGTGCAAGGTCATCCGCTGAGTGCGGATGTTACAATTAGACGTCGCTTCCATTCACTCCCCTACTTTTCTTTTTCTTTCTTTTTCCCTTCTCTGCACTTTACTTTCTTTCTTTCTTTCTTGTTTTTCTTCCACTTTCTGATTGATTTTCCTTTTTAAGATTCTAGACGAGGCTCAGCTAACCTAATTATGGGAAACCTATTTGTTGAATGCCAGTGGAATGAATTGATTTGTTTTGCAGGTGTTGGATCTCATGATACTCCTCCAAAGTCTGGTTTTCATTTTAATGGTCGGAGATTCTCTCTGTCCCATTCAAGACTCTGGGACCTGAGTGGGAGTAGGAATACAGGTGAGTTTATAGGTTTATATTTCTATACATTATTCTATTTAGTATTTAGTATTTGGACGTCAGTGGTTGCGTGGGTATGACAATGGAGGTGGCTAATGAGGTTCTGTGGGTCCAACTCTCCTCTTCTGGATGAGACTTGTTCTAATGATGTGGTCATCCAGAGTGGGCACAAACGGTGTTGAGGCACCGGAGTGGCAGTCCCGCCAGCTACCCGATCAATGCTCATCTCCCTCTCCTAGCGACTGCGTTTCCCTTGTCACTTTCTCCATAAAGGAAGCAAGGGATGTTCCTCCAGGAGATTCCCCTCCTGGACAAGTGCTGGAAAAGACTTCATTGCCTTGTCATTGATTCTCAGATTCACTACCGACCAGCACCTCCTTTCCTCCGCAGTCCACGGCATCAGCTGCTCCACGGCGGAGCCATCGAACTTTGTTTTCATTCAGTTGTTTAGCTTGGGATTTTCCAGAACCTTTTTCCTACTTCCTGCTCAGCAGTGTGGCAGTGGGTGGTTAGCCTAGTTCCGAAAAGTCTTCTTTTAACTCCTTCCTCAATTCAGAGTCAATTGGGACATATCGATTGAGTTGGGACCAGTGGAGGGGCCACGGGGCTCAGGAGTCAACCAATTCTTCAATTCTTAAAGTCAGATCAGTGCGTGTCCAAGTTAACAGAGTCTAAGGCTCTCTTTAGAGTCCATGTAAAACGCCCTACGAATCGTCCGTACATTAATCAAGAGACTGAACTGGGTGCAGGGCTTCTACCGTCAAATTAATTCCTGTAATTTTAAACAGGTAAGATAACTGACCCCATTTACAAGTCAAAGGGTCGTTCCAATGTTATAGAAGAGATAAAAGGAAAGAGGAAGTCCAGATTAGTTTATTTTTCAACCAACAACCAAATTCTTCATTCCCTTTTTCTGTTGATTTGTGTTGGATTTGTACCAATTGTAACAATGATTTGACATTAATAGTTGGCTAATTGTATAATGGTGTCTCGACTGGATTCCTTGAATACGTGGCTCTCTTCGTTGTCCTTGAAACTGGGCCACCATCGTCGGACCAAGAAAGGAACAGGTCGAAATGGGTTACCCCGAAGCAGTACCATGTCAGCAGCAGACACTTCCGGTTTCTCCAGGAGCACTACCTTCCCCACACTCGGTAATTGAACCTTGTCATGCTCACATGAACATGTCACCTCCTCCCGGTCTCTTCTCTTTCTTCTCTTTGTTTGCCGTTGTTTTAAGTTCCTTTTTCATGGAGGGCACGGGGTCATAAACACACAAATGTTAATACTTTCTTCACGTGCAGAACCACCAACAGTTGGGGAGAAAGTTGGGACTCTTTTTCGTCTTTGGTGGGCTAAAATAGTGCGTGGGAAGTTCTGGCTTTCCTTTTTCCTGACTTTGACATTTGGGCTAATGACAAATTAATTTGTTTCAATTTGATGATATAGACGGGATGTCCAGTTTCCCTGGACATGTTCATAAGGACTCAATTCTTTGTCCTATGTGACCACAGAACCTAATAATCTATCCAGGTCACTCGTTTGTTCCCCCATGACAGGTGACAGAGGGAAGGAATTCACACAATCCCATTTAGAAGACTGTCACGGTGTCTGACTCCATTGGGGCATGTCATGAGAAAGGAATTATGGACAGGGTTTCTCCATTAGGACACAACACAAGGAAGATGGAGTGAGGGAATTCACTAAAATAAATGCGCCTCTCGTCTCTCCAGGAACTACAAATGGGGAATGACAGGGAAGGAATGGAGGCCGCTAGGAAATTTTATTATTTTTCCCATAAGTACAAACCTATTGGCCTATAGTTTTGTGAAATGCAGTTTTGTGAGGTTGAATTCCATATGAGGTGATTAGCACTAACTCTCCGTGCGATCATAAAATGCATCGACTTTCTCACAGAAGCACACGAAAGGCCCTCGTTGGCTGACGTGGTCGATTATTAGGTCAAGACTCAGATTTCTCGGTGTCCGGAATCCCTTTATTGCCAACAGCAGGGGCAGTGTGGCTTGAGTCTGTGAAGTGAGAGGTGGTTCCACTGCCTTGTTTTTTGACTCGTCTCCATTGTTTAGCTTTCCAATGCTTTGCACTCTCTCCTGTCAAACGGTAGTTGACATAACGTTTCTGGAGCGGAGTGTCCTACGGGAAGAAGCATTTGTGTCCTGTGCCTTTCCTAGTGAGCGCATGTCGTCAGCAATACAAGCAGGTCTGGGTAGAACCAGGAAAAACCGCATTGCTGCCAAAACTCAACGTAAGACTCACCTTGACCAACACCCTTGTCATCCTCAACACGCTTCTGACCTTTGTCCTTATAATTCAGTCATGGGTGGCATTTCTAACAGTTTCTTTTGTGTACTTAGCTCCGGTTGCAGAGCACCCGAGAATTGGTTCTGATGGAGAGTCTGAAGAGGCGTCTGCTGCTTCAGACGATTTTGCATCCTCACCTTCCAGAGTCCGCAGACCATTGGAGTCTTATGGAGTCAAATTGAGAAATAAAAATCAACGGCGACATTCAGAGGTAAGAGAAAGAAGGGTTTTGTTCTTTTGTTCTTGTGGAGACTGGAGACTTATGTGTGGATTTGATTAATGTGTTGCAGGTTGATTTATCTCAGGACATAAGCAAGCGACTCTCGCTCCCAGTGGACCTTCATATTCCAGAATCATTTTTGGCTAAGCAAGCAGTAGCTTCTGGAAGCGGATCAGAAGCAGCCCCCCTCACACGAACATCCAGGAGACAAAGCCTATCTGAAATTGGATTCGGACGGAGTGAGACTTACATTAAATTAGATAAACTGGGAGAGGTAAGGAAGACATTACTTGTGTCAGTTGGATTAGCAAATTCATTTATTTTTTGATTTAGGGTACTTATGCGACTGTTTTCAAGGGCCGTTCACGCCTCACCGAGAGTTTAGTGGCACTAAAAGAAATCCGGCTGGAGCATGAGGAAGGCGCCCCTTGCACAGCGATACGCGAAGTCTCACTTCTGAAGGAACTCCGTCATGCTAATATAGGTATCCATTTCATCAGCCCTTTTGCAAATATTTGCAAAGCCTTCCAGCCCCTTTTATAAAAATGGGATTCTGACAAAGCCAACAGGCATCGCTTTTCTTCGCTTTTCTTCGCTTTTCTTCGCTTTTTTTCTTGATTCAAAGGCGCTGTGACGTGGAATGAAATATTTATTTTTTCAGTGACGCTTCATGATATCGTCCATACGGAAAAGTCGTTGACGCTTGTGTTTGAGTACTTGGATCGAGATCTCAAGCAGTACATGGACAACTGCGGAGGCGTGCTCAGCATTAATAATGTTAAGGTAAAAGGATCCCACAAAATAGTTACGGTTCCGAGTCCTAATCTAAATATTTTCGTAGCTTTTCTTATTCCAATTACTACGTGGACTTGCCTATTGCCATAGAAGACGAATTCTTCACAGAGATTTGAAACCACAGAATTTGCTCATCAATGATCGTGGAGAACTAAAGGTAAAAGGGAAGAGTGTGGAAAACTTTTACCAATTTCCTGTTTCTCCAGTCCAGTTGGTTGACTTTTTTCTTCTTTTTCCAGTTGGCAGACTTTGGTCTTGCGCGTGCCAAATCCGTACCTACAAAGACATATTCGAATGAAGTCGTCACACTATGGTATCGCCCACCCGACGTTCTTTTGGGATCCACAGTTTACTCGACGCCGATTGACATGTGGTGAGTATAAGACACTTGATTAATTTCAACTAAAATTAAATGGAGTTAGGAGTTAGAGTTTGATGAATTAGTAAGAGCTGGATTGTAACTTTGACTTACTTTACTTTTTGTTTTTCAGGGGCGTTGGTTGCATTTTCTGTGAAATGGCGAGTGGTCGACCTCTCTTCCCTGGTTCCGTTGTGGAAGACCAATTGAAATTAATTTTCCGTACCCTTGGTACCCCCACAGATGAGACTTGGTCAGGGATCTATGCCAATGAGGACTTCCTCGCCTACAAGTTTGACCAATGGCATTCCGAACCATTGGTGACTAGAGCTCCGAGACTGGACATTGAAGGAGTTGACCTCCTCGCCAAGTTCCTCAAGGTCTGTTGAAATTATGTTTTAATTGGCATACCCTATTACAATCCAATTCAATTTCTTTGTTTTTTCAGTACGACTCTAAGAACCGTGTTTCAGCAGCTGAAGCGATGCAGCATCCGTACCTCCGGAAAATCTCAACAGCGACTGCCCGACTTCCGGAGAGTAAGAGAAAAGAGACTGAGTGTATTTAGATGGTTGTGTCCTGTATTTACTTTTATTTTTAATTGCAGCAATGAGTATATTCTCAGTGCCTGGGATTCTCCTGTCAAAGGACCCTGGTTCTAAATCCACAGCAGTGAACAAAAGCTACGAGAAGAATGGAGCTGATAAGCGAACGAGCATGATCCTGTAAAAACTAACCACCTTATTAGCACGTAATTCTTTTCATACCTCTCCAGTCGCTACACCTTGTGATCTTACATGTCATTATGTCATGCTCCCTTGAGCTGAATTGAGTCTGTTAGTCCTACGCCATCCCACTGTCTCAGAGCAGGAATTAAGTTTATCGTTAAAGTTTATTCAAGATTTGTCATTGGTTGTTTAATGTTAGAGTTAACTTGAATGTATTAAGTGGGAGGTGGAAGTAATGGTGGCAGGATAAGTGGAAGATGGCCTGTGATTTAGTTGATGGGAATTGAAACTCCTGCTGGATGCTGTGATCTTTACCAACTAATCCTCTGAATTAATTACAATTAAGTCAGACTCATCCCTACCGCTTAAATCAGCCTATAATTGACCTTCTTCAACAACACCAACCATGTCCACTCTTCCCTGGGGGATTATTTCTATCTCTAATAAATTAATTATTTTGGAGTCATTTATGTTATGCGCAGACTCTGATCTGAGCGACTACGAGATGGAATGTGGGAATGACCTGGGGGGTCATTTTTATTTGGAATTCCATGTTGAGGGTGTGTCCAAGGGGTGTCCAAGGGGTGTCCAAGGGGTGTCCAAAGGGTACTTGTGGAAGGGGTGTTGGTTGTTGGGTAGAGGGGCATGAGAGCCTCTAGGCTTTCTTGTCATGTCCCAGTCAGACTGGCTCCTGCCGTCAGTTCATTGTTGTGCACCGACAAGGCAGGAGTGGCCAAGTGGAAGTGGACAACAAGAAGTGGACTAGTGACTAGTGGACAGACTGGGTCACCAGGACTCTCATCAGAGTTCAACAAACAACTAATTCACACCGACAAAGAGACGCTCCAGGTCACATACCATAACATCATCATACACAGTACAAAGTACCCCCTATACCATCATCATACCAAAGTATCCAACTGTACACTCTGGAATACCAACTGACCAAGTAAGTCAATGTCAATGTCCATTGTTACACAGAAGGCATTGTTGTCTGGCTACTATTCCACTAATTGTCATAATATACAAAGGTTCATTGGCCATTGGCCTAATTCATCACTCACTCACACCTTTCTAATACACAATCCAAACACATACTCTAAAGCTACCAGTTATTTAGTTTCCGCAACCGCTGATTCAGCGATTCAGTCAGAATACAGAATCAGTAAGAAAGGGTAACAAAGTGGATCAGTTGCCATTCTACTTGACGCCGGCTGGAATGCTGCTCTGTCCAGTTTAATTCAGGTGGATTCCACACCCTATTCATACAACCTAAGGTACTTCAAGGGTCAGATGGAGTCCAGTACCCACAAAGATCTTCCAATAATACCAGTTGAGTATCATCATTTCCTTTCCTAACATTCTGCTCACTCCATTCAGTTCCCATACTCTGCCTCTGCCTGCTCCCTTTACTTGACGCCGGTGAAGATTCTAAACATGAAAGTCACTATATAAATGTTTAGAAAGTTTAGTTTTGTATTTTTCGTGATACATGTTCCTCTATTTGTTTAAAGTGGCTTTAGTGTAATGATTTCATTGCATTCTTTGGCGACATTTCATCCACCCAACCCATGGTCCAATCAGAATAAGCCAGGATCCAGACAGTCGTCAATTATCCCATTAATTCCCTTTTGCCTTGTGTTGCTAAACGAGTAACCCCTTCCTTTGTCTTTGCCTTGAGGTTTTAGGTAGTCTCAATTTGGGATTTTTAATCATCACTGATAGATCCAATTGCACAACACAACTGACAATTTGCGAATGAATGAATAAGGACAGTTGTGTTGTGATGCAACGTGGAAGTTCATCCATCTTTGACATAAGGGTGGAAAGCCTATTCCATTTCCTATGAATGAAATCCACCTTCAATTACTTGTTACCACCGCACCAGTCGGGCAGCTTCTTCTCAATGAGTGACATGGGGTCAAAATCATGTCCGCAGAAGAGAAGTGGCAAGCGTAATGGAGCATGAAGATGTTTCTCTTCCAAGTCACTCATGTCCTTTACTAAAACTAAACCCATTCTTGGGGAAACACAAGAAAATGGCACAAAATGGGATTCCTTAGAATCGTCTTCTTGGTAAAGGGTCTTTGGAAAAGGACTCATGGCCCCTCATGGGCCCTCATGGTTATGTCCTTTGGAAAAGCATCTTGGCTAAACTGGACTTCATTACTTTACATTAATGGATTCTTTTCCAGTTTCTCTTCCGACTTCAAAGTTCCAACTGAGGAGAAACACGGAGAATTTGGAATAAAAAGAAAATGCCAACAACATAAACTCCAGTTAAGAATATTTTGACGCTTTCACGGTACAATTCCAATAACCTTCTCTGATTGACATCGGTCATTCAACCACGGTAAATCGAATGAAGCTGCTGGAACAATTGGAACAGTGGGTTTGGTTTTCCAGTGGATGTTTCTGCCTTTTTATTTCCAAAAAGTGACTTATTCAAATCACACGAAGGGGACCTAAGTGCCCATTCCATTTGTTGTGACTTCTAAGCTGAATTTATTGTCTATGTGTATGTATTACGTGCATACTTTCTAAGCTGAATGATTTCCTGTCATCACTTTGAATCTAATGTTGAAGTTAAAGGGCAGAAAGGAAACTGAAAAAGAATCTATGGATGTAAAGTGATGAATTGCAGTTAGAAAGAATCCATAAACGAGAATCCTTTCCAAAAAAACAAAAAGTACAATTACATTATTTTCCAGTTGCATCAATTACACTGATTTCATTTAGACAGAAATGACTCACTTCCCATCACTTTTATCATCTTGCACACCTTCTAACAGTTACAAAATAACCTTTTCAGATTGGTTAAGTATTTACACCAATTTATCCATTGAAGGCTTTGCTAAACAAGGAAAATAGAGAATCCTGATTCTCTGAATTTGATTTTCCAATCCCTTCTTATAACATTACACCTTAATTTCTTCCATTTTGTCGATTCTTCTAAGGGCTGGAGAGTTTGAGCTGCTATGGTTTAGATTCAATTTTCCATCAATGGAGGCAAAGCGGTGATTCGGTGATTGGATGATCTGATTTCTGATGGTAACAAACTGTTTCTCCTGGTTGATTCGTTTGTTTACATCCGCTGGAATCCACTGTTTCAGCATCACTGATTTGATTTATAACTGCCTTACATAATTCGTTGGCCTTTATATAGTTACAGTGACATGGCGACATTCTTGGCTTGAATGATTTTCTCATTTCACATGAGATGTTGGAAGTTGGAAGCCGGAAAGGAAACGGAAAATGGTTGTCCTTATCCATCACTTCTAAGATTCATGTTGACTTTCTTCAAAATTACAATTCGTGGAGGGTTGTCGTTGTAAGGAGAGTAATTAAGTTGGTTGTAATTCCTGACTTGCTTTGATAATTTACAAATTACAAACAAGCTTCGTAACTTTGACTTTGTTTTACAGTCCATGTAGTTGGGCCCAACAACTTTTAAACACAGAAATGTGAAGAACATCTTGGATTTGGAATTATATCCAGTATCATTTGTATTCCTTTTAATTTCTGTTAGCTGCCCTATTCATTCCCTACCAATCCAAACATCCAAACTGAAACTGTGCTGGATTTCTATTTCTAAACTGACTGGATCCCTCTAAGTGGAATCCTCTTTGGAATTAATTTGATCCTTGGATCCCTTGGATTCAAAATGGCTGAAGAATAATTAATTCCAAGGCAGAACTCTTTTAAAATGCATGTGAGGAAATGGAAGTAGGAAACCTCCAATTAAATCTCAGGAATTGCTCAGAGGATAGTACTGCAGTTATGTCGGGTTCAGAGGAAGTATTGTCTTGATGAGGAGTCTTAATTAATAAATTCCAGAAACTTCCTCAGTGTAAATGGGATTAATTAGTGCACTATTCGTTGCAACTCCTCCCGTGTTTAATTTACTCGAGGAGATGCTGGAATTAATAATTATGGAAAGTGACAAAATGAGGGTCTGTTCCTGTGCAGAGGACTGCAAATAGTATTTCCTTGTTTTGTGTATTGTCGCCATTAGGTTATCTCCTGATTAGCATTTTGTGTCATTAATGCACAGTGTAATGGGTTGAAATGAGAAAGTGGAATGGAGATGCTGTCAGTATTAATTGGCAGTGGAGTGGACTAATTGAGCCACTTGACACACTCCGTCCTCCAACAACAAAGCCAACAATGTCCCTTGGAGTACACGTGGCAGGTGGAGGAAGTGAGGCTGCAGATTTCCCATTGAGGTTAAAGGGGTCACTTGGACGGTGATTGATAAATTAGCTTCGTCCACAAGGGAGGTGCTCAACTGTCCACATCCAACCAATCACGGCCTGTCTCCAACAATTAAGCTCATCCAACACCGCTCCCGGTGACTGGTGCATTTCGGACATATCTCAGAATATGAGGTCAATTGCGGTCTTGCTGCTGCATGCTTTGGCTCTCGATTGGTTCTCTCTCTCGGCGTATCTCGTGGAGCCGTGTAGGGCGTGTCCGTCCAAATTATTCTCACTCTGATTAGAATTTATGACCAAGGATGAATGCAAGGAGTTCCCCATACTAACTCCCACACTCACAATTAAATCACTCACAACGTCACAACCCTCCAATTCACCTCATTAACACCTCAAACACACGCTTTCCCAACCAGGTCAATCACCTATACACATCAACATCACCTCGTCTGGAGCATGCGTAAGGAACTGAGAATACACCTGCAAGTATATAAATTACAAGTCTCAATGCACAACCCATGGGAAAAACTATTATTGCATTTATATCCAGGATATGTGGGTGACAGAGACACGGAGGATTCACAATAGGGTGATCAGGATCAACAAATTAACAAACATGCGTGGAAGGGGAATGGACAGGATTCATTACGACACGAATACCACCACAGTTTTATATTATTACTCCCTGTTTCCATTTAATTTCATTCTTAATGCAGAAGACTACCACTACCACTATATGATGACATTTTCAGGTTTTAGACTGAGCAAAAATATTCTTAACTGGGTGCAACTGGAAAATAATGTAATTGTACTTTTGGTTATTTTGGAAAGGATGAAGATGATACGTTTATGGATTCTTTCTAACTGCAATTCATCACTTTACATCCATAGATTCTTTTTCAGTTTCCTTTCTGCCCTTTAACTTCAACATTCAAAGTGAATGTCAGAAAATCATTCATCCTCACATTTGCCCTGCTTCGGCACTTGGGTCCCCTTCGTCTAATTTGAATAATAATAAGTCACTTTTTGGAAATAAAAAGGCAGAAACATCCACTGGAAATCCAAATCTACTGTTCAAGCAGCAGCACTCGTTCCATTTACTGTGGTTGGATGACCTGTGTCAGTCAGAAGGTTAGTCCAATTATGGCATGAATAATTAATTAATAATTAAATAAAATATTCTTAACTGGAATTGTATAGTTATAGTTGGCCTTTTCTTTTCATTCCAAACATCTTTCTTTTGAATCAATTAAACTTTATTTCCACCTTTGCAAGATTTCTGCAAATTCTCTTCTGATGTGATTCTGATTAGAGACGAGTTTGTCGATGTCAAAATGATGATGGTCGTGGAAACCTCAATTTCAGAAATCATTAAAAGCGTAGATGAAATGCTCGTTTGAGACTTGATTGTTCAATTCTCCCTTTAATTCTGCATTTTAATTGAGGTTCACACGAAGGGAGTTATTTCGGCTGCGTGATTAAAGGCTTGAGTGACCTCAGGTCAGGGAATGGGTTCAATGACAACTTATTTGGATTGCCCTTGTCGTGACAAAACGATGACAACCACTCAGTCCCATTTTGCAAGTGAGCATTTACGTGTGTCTGATTCCGTTTAATTTCCTCTTGTCTCATGCATTGTCACCATTTCTATTGTAACGAGCATGCAGTTCTAATTCATGATTCTTTGCTTCATTTACAGCAACTAATTTTGCCAATTCCACAGAATCTTGAACTTGGAACTTGGTATATGAGAGCCTTTTCAATTGACCTAAGTCTCCCATACTCCAGCATTGACGCTTTCATTTCAGAAATTCTCATCGGCGTCTTCAATTGGAAGTAAACTTGTGACTTGTGAATTGAATGTTGTTGAATGGCACAGTTGGTTTAGAGGCTTTTGGAGTTTTGAGAGAACAAACGAACAAAGGGCCAGATGAGAATTGGTAATTAGACTTGGGCCATGTACTTGGGAGAAATCTGCCTGAATTGAAGTAGGTCCCAATTGATTTCTGATAAGATCAAGTACACTTTCTTGCAAAAACAAAAACAATGAGATTAGTAATCACCATAATTCTAATGCCGAGGACCGTTTCATCTCCCGTCACTTCCCTTATGATGACACTTTCTCTGTTCAGGTGTGCTTCATCTTCTAAATTAAGCAGGAGTCATTTATCATCCACACGAAGAATGCTTCAATGCTTCAATGCTTCAATGCTTCAACTTTACTTGAATGAAAGGAGTATATTGAGCAATCTAGAAGATTATAATTACAAATCCCAAACAGGGAGTTTCACGTCCCATTTATTTTAGTGCGGAGGTGGTGGTCGGTGGTGCCTGACAGAGCGAGTAAAGTAATCCCCACTAATTGACCTCCGACTGACCTCAGAAATTGAAAGTAGCCTTTGGCCCTACGGACATGATTCCGTTCACTTCGCTTAAGCGACTAAAGTCGATTCCTCATTGTCTTGCAAAGTGAAAATTTGAATTCGTCGCAACCCCAACCAGGAAGTTAATTAGACTTCTCGGACTTAATTGGCTGTTCCATTTTGTGTCTTTCCAATTAAGGATGTAGAAGCCAATTCCTGTAATTGGAAGAACAAAGGATCAACACCGCCTTCAGCTCTGAATTGACAATCCATTGAACTCTCTGCACTTTATTATTATTAACTTTCACCTGTGTACCTGTGGATTCTTTATTTAGGTTTTATTAGGTTTAACCACCAATAGGGTCTTGATTATTAGGTTATTATTATTATATATTAATTGAACATTGTTTGACTGTTGGCTCGTGGGAGTTGAAATGGGAATGTGTGTGTTAATTACTTTGTCAAATGTTCATCCCAACAAATGTTCACACAACAATTACTACCCTGCTCTGACTCCAAATGAACTTCCCATTGTTGAAAACTATTACAAAGGAGTGGACTTTTATTGTTGTTTTCCTATGGCTTAGAAACCACATTCTAATGGCATGCTGCCGGTGTTCCATTGACCACAAATATTGGCACAAGGAGCTAATAAGATCCACCAGTATTACACATACATTCACATACATTCTTGAGACATAAAATGGTCAAGGGGATGAGCTTTTGATAGATGAAGGATTTAAGGACAGTGGATTTCCTCATAGAAATACCCTCCCTTCAAGTACCCATTAACTTGTGTCTTTAGTTGTACCAAGGTGTCTCGGTACTCCATTCTTTAACGGAATAAATGAAGGTGCTCAAACCCAGATTTTGAATGGACGACTTTCAAGTGTCACTTGCATTCCATCTCTCCCTTTTGTTCCCTTTACCATCAATTAAAAGCGCAGAATGAGCTTGACGTTGGTAGGTGAATGGTGGAAATGATTTATTTTGTGTAGTCTTGGTATAAAAGTCATTGACCAGAAAAGTGACGAGAAGGACATCGTCACGTCCATGTCCAAGCTGACTGCCGTTTTATTTCCTACTGCTTACTTCCTTCCTTTGATGGATTCTGAAGATTGGGAATAAGGCAATAAGGATTTCCAAAGATGCATTTCTTCTTGTCATCTTAAAACCTTTTTCTCCTTCTCAGTTTTCATCTTCCGTTGTCATTTGAAGAGATAAAACGGCCATCAGTTTCTTACATGTTTCTAATCTTCTTTTCTCAACGGGCAAAATCAATGTTGACACAAAAGAAGTTTGCAGATAAATATTCCTTTGGAAAGGATAAAAATCCACATCTTAAAGGCATCATCATCATCATTTCCTTCTTCCTTTGATTCCTCCATACACATTCAAATCCCCAACATTTATTTATTTCTTTTTTCTTCAAAATCCAAACTCCTTTAGCGTCATTTGGGAGATGAGGAAAGGATTACTTTTTCCATCTGAAATTACGATGAAATTCTGATTCAGGCTCAGCATCAGTTTCTGTGTTTCTGTGTGTGATGAAAATGAAAGGGTTGAAGATGAGGAAGATGAGGATGAAGATGACTTTCTGAAATTAATTGTGGTAATTGTGGACGTGGCTGAGGGAGGCTTCGGTTATCAATTAAGGTTGTTAATAGTTTGTAATTGGCAAGGAATGAATATGGTCGTGGATCTCACCTTTGGTGAATCGGAACCAATCAACACACGCCTAGCTCTCAGGTTTCTAGGACACGCTCTCAGCGTGTTATTTCATTGTCTCCGTTTTACGATGCTGTGAGTAGTGGGATAAAAATGGACGTGTATGGACGTGTAAGGAGTGAATTTATGAGCCTCCTTACTGTCTCCTACACCACTATCATTTCATGCTAGCTTAGAATTTATGTTTTAAAATATTGCAGCTGCAAGAGGAGAAAGTGGAGGTGTCACTGAGATGAGGAGAAGATGAAGGAAACTGGGCAGCCGCACGACTCTGCTTTCAATCACCACCACGGCGTAAGTTAAGGATTTTCAGAACGGCACAAGAATTTAGAGCCCTGCAGCAGGTGGCTGTGACCAAAGCGTGAAGGCCCAATCCGGAACCATCTTATGAATAGAGACGGATAATTTGTGGAACTAATTACATTCATCCTAATCATCCTCTCACGCAGGCAAAGATGGAAGTGCCCATGCCATCATTCACAATGAAACGGCGCTAAAGTTGCAAAAGGCGGGTTGATGACATTACAAGTTTTGACCCTGTTTGTATTTAGTTTGGGAGTTCTGGATTGGAGACTCTTCCGGAAGAAGATGGTGACAGCGAAGTCCCTGATTTATCTGAGGTGGATGAAGCAGAGGATTCCTCTGAGCTCTTGTCTGATGAAGCCCTTCCAAGGCCAAGCGTCGGGATGACAATTCGTGATGAAATGAAAGGATTAAGTGCCAAAGTGCTTCTTCTCGAAGCTACAATTTCCAGCCTTCGAGACGAGCTTCAAGAGTCCAAGGATCAAAACGAACTCCTCGAGTTTCGTCTCCTTGAACTTGGGGATCTTGACTCAGCTTCTTCTTCATCTGCCGTTGTAAGTTCCCAAAGCTTCATTTTGTTCACAGTTGAGGAAGCCCAGTTTCAGTAGTTTCTCTTTTAGAATCACTACCGTCTCATTTCATCTTCCTTTCTCCCATTCGAATTTTAATTTGATTGATTGTTTTGTCTAGGCCGTTGATGTCCCAGCGGAGCTGAAGCGTTGCAACCGAGGAAACTCTGCTGCAGCGGATTGCGACGGAGTTGAAGCCCTGCTGGGAGGAAACGGTTGCTACAAAGAAGAGGGAATGGCGGAAGTTGGTTCTGAAGATACGGTGAGTGGCTCTTCTAATTAAAACCCTTGGATTAATTGGGCTGATAGGAGTTGTAGGGAGTTGTAGGGAGTTGTAGGGAGTTGTAGGGAGTTGTAGGTGGGCCTGAGAGGACGCTGGCCCTTCCCCTAGTCCCCATTCCTGTGGGAAACTCTTCCTTTTATGAGGCCTCAATCACACTTTATTGTTTCCCACAAAAAGATCCACTTTTTATTGGTGGTTAACGGTAAACTCCTGCCACTGATTTCCCACTTGAGAGTTTCCACACGTTTGTTTGAATGAATTTTCTCAATGTCCACCACCACCTACTGATGAACAATACCCTTTAATTACTACACTAACACTACTCATTCCCAGTCTTACGGCGGACGAGAGACCTTACTCAGTCCAACCGGTTTGGGACATGAGGAGTAGTAGATGTGCAGTAGATTTAATAACACGCTTAATTAGTCAGGAGAAGAGGAACGAGATGGGTTAAAGGCAATTAAAGGAATTAAAGGATTCACAAATCCCTTCAGATTAATCCAGATGATTAACATTGAGCAAGTGTCGGATGTCGAAATAATCTCGGAATGCTTCATTAACTGAAAGGCCTTGTATTCGCCGAATCCCCGTCCCGAACCCCCTAGCACTTCTTTCCTTTATTGAAACTGATCTCAATTCCTGATTTCTTGCAGAGTCATGCATCTAATGGACATGCAATCGTGACAGAGGCACGGAGCTCCTGCAGCAGTGACTGCTCAGAATCACTCTCTTTTCAAGAAAGTGGGATCTTTGAAACACAGTTTCCAGAAGAGTTTTATGGCTCGCCACCTCGAGGCTCTGAGGATGCAGAGCTAGGGAAGTTGGTTGGGCAAGTGAAGGCATTAGTGAAGCGATGGCATGGCGGGGATGGAGGGGAAGAAGGCAAGGGCCGGAAGGTCAACAGGAGACATGACCTCTCTGAATTCCTCATATGTCGCCAGAGAGCTCAAGAATTTGAACGAAAGTTGAGCAATACAGGAAATGTGGAGTGGGTCCGAAGCCTGGAGGAGAAAGTCACTTTGCTCATGCAAGAGTGTCAAAAGCTGGAAGAAGACAAGGCTGAAATGGAAGAGGCTGAAAATGACAGTCGACTCATGTGCCAAAGGTAAACATACAAACTGACCTCACCACTTGACAAATCCATTTACTCACTTTTGACACTTTCAACCACACTCTAATTTTCCTTTTTTCCAGGCTAGAGGAAAAGTTGAACCGGGCTAAGGATAAAAACGGTATTCTGCAAAACGCACTCGTCCAAGAACGGAGGTTCATTGAGCAATTACAAATGGAACTGTTGGCTGCTACTGAAAGAGAAGAAGAGCTCACGTCACAAATGTCCGTGTTGGAATCCACGATTCAAAATCACGAACAAGTCAATTTCGAATTGGAAGAGTCGGTCATCGAGGTGAAAGACGCGGTGCAATTCCTCATCCTTGCGATCCCAGTGTTGTGTAGTTGGGTGTTGTGGACTAGCCGTCAAAGTGCCAACATCACAAGGAAGAATACACTTTCCTCAGACAGAATTCAAAAACCGTTGCCTTCGACCACTCAGGGCAGTGTTGGTGGTTTAGTTTCCAATCCCAAGACTAAGATGGCCATACCAATGCTTCACGACTCATCAACCCAACCCGATTGCGATGAAGATAATGTCATCAGTGTTGAAGTCAAGACGAAAAACCAATGGCTTTCAGATGAGAAAGAATTACGAATGGAGATCCAGACTTTGTTGGAGGGTGGAAAGGCCAAGGAGCGTGCCCTGGACATTTCTCAGCAGAAGTTGAGTCTTCTCCAGGAAGAGTGGGATGCACTAATGAAAGAATTGGATGAGTTCGATCTAGAGTCCAATCACAAGAATCCTAACGAGCCTGTCACCAAAACTTTCGGAAATAATTACAAACCCAGGCTCCAAGGGACGTTGGTAGCGAACCGAATCCGATCTCTGTTTCCTGAAGAAGCAGGCTCTAATAAGGCGCCAGAGGTTTCCCCACCAGCCCCACGAAGGATTGACCTGAGACAGAAGCTGAGGGAACAACTGGACAGGCATGAATGTGTGCGAAGGAGATTAGAGTCTGAGGTTGATGGATTAAAGTCCATTGTTGAGTCAGGCCAGAGTCAAATTGCCCAGTTGGCTTTAGAGAACAACAGGTTGGGGGCTCTGCTGAACGAACAAGAAGGGAACTGGAGTTGCATAGCAGAGCTGGAAAAGGAGAAGGCAGCCCTCCAAGGAGACTTGATCATTGCATCCCAGGCACAAAAGAAAATTGATGAGACACAAGCCTATGCCAAGCAAATGATGAATCGAGTCGAGGAATTTGAGCTCGCAGAAAGTTACTGGAAGGAAAGCTTAGCAGCAGTGGAAAGAAGAGAACGCAAAGCAATGGACAGCATAACCCACCTACGCAATGAAATCCAACTTTTGACAGACAAGATTGGGCTCGTCCAGGATGAATTTGAGGTCAAAGTCCAAGAGGAAGGTCAACTCCAGGAACAAATCAAAGTTTTGAATTCTCTACTTAAAGAGAGTGAAGCCATAAGGAGGGAGAGGGAGAGTCAATTCTCGGCTGCAGAAGAAACATCCCTCGCACAGGTATTTTGGCGACATTGGGAAATCTTTTAATTTGAGCTCTGCACTCTTAGCAATCCATTTTCAACATTCTTTTCTTAACCTGGGATCCACATTTCACTCTCAATTTGGAATTTTGTTATTTTCCAGATTTGCAAGCTTGAGACGGAAGTGGTTGAGACTCAGCAGGAGCTTGGGGACTTGGAATGTTCGAATGGAATGCTCCGGGAAGAAATTCAATACTTTGAAGTAAGTTTGTTCTCGCCCTGGTCCTGGTTTCACTTCTGGAATGACAAAACGGGATCTACTCCGCCTTCATTTTGTTCTCGTTTTATGAACCATCATCCTCGTATATAACAAAGGATGAGATGAAAGGAAAAGAGAGACACACGGAAAACTTTAATAATTTACTCAAGAAATAACTTTGTCCAAGTAGGGACAAAACCTAGACTGGATTTCCAGTACCCCACTTTCCCCTTTAATTATAATTTGTAACTAAAACATTTTTTCGTGGCCTTTTAACATCCTTTGGGCCTCAAATTATACAAAAGGGCGAGAATTCAAGTTTAAATTTAGGACCTTCCTTGTGCAATTCCAGAGAACGAATTTCATTCCATGTTGGAGTCTTGTGGAAATGGAAAACTTTTAATTTCAGAAATTAAATACTAAGACTTTTAATCCAAGACAAAAGTCTTGGTCTTTTCATATAAAATTATAAATTAAATGTTATTGGATCCAATTTATATGCCGGCTGCTCTTAATTTCACTTCAAAACTTACTCAATTTGTGCCTTTGTGAATGAATGTTTTCGGTGCATTTGCTGAATTGGTTTTTTTATTCCAGCGAGCCTTGTCTGATGTGAGTGAGCGCTGCGAGCAGAATGAGAAGACCGTGTCAATCCTGACTTCGAAATTGACGGATCGTGATGAGTCCTTGAGGGAACTGCGGAGGCAGGTGACAGAGCTGAAATGTCTGGGCGTGTTTCCATCGAATGATCTTGATGCTTTTGCTGGGAATGACGGTGGACTCACGGGTGTTTGTCGAGAAGTGAAGGAGATCAGCAGTGTTGTAAACGTGAGTGAAAGGGGTCCCTCGGTGGTCGTGAATTAATGGAGAAAGCACACTAACGCTTTTCCGTCCTAATGACAGCACTGTGGGCAATGTAAATTTCCTGCTGGCCGGAAGTTGATTGAAGTGTCAAAGCAGCTTAGGACGCTAACCCTCATGCTAGAAGGATCTCAAGGGACGTCTTCTGCCTACTACGGGGTGAGCTCCACTTCAATACTGGAAAGTACTTCCAACTACTTTCACAGAAATTGCTTCCAGTCAAACCCATTTTTATGTGGAGAGGAAGAGTGGATGCATTTGAATAAGTTATTTATCCAGAGCACCAACATCTTGTTTGTAAAGTTGAAAGAATTGTGCGGTGAAAGGGAAAGTTATTTACCATGATAAATGAATATAAACATCAGTTCAGATTTACAAAAGTAAAAAACTACCATTTGAACAAGACTGGGATTTATGACAGGGGAAATGACGCAAAGTTCCGATTCCAAAATATTTTGCATAAATCCACATTGAATGGTTGGAAAGTTGATTTATTTAAAGTTGATTCTTGGCGTCGGTCCCTTGGTTCACCGCCATCCTCCCATCGATGAGGTTTCAGACTCATTCAAATGGAAAAACTGTCACAATTGCCGAGAATTATAAATGTGCTTGGGAGTTAACGATTCGAGGATAATGATTATTAACAAATAAAGAGCTTGCCAGCGTTCACTACGCACTCCGGATCTTAGAGGCTTAAATAAAATTCCCGACCATTAATTCCTAACCTCCGTAACTGGAACTACAGCAGAATTAAATTCTAATCTACAGCCACATACAGCCTAATAATCTTTCCATTTCTTTCTCCAGAGCGATGGGCAACTCCAAACTCTTCCTTTGTCACGCTGTGAAAGTGAAGAGCTCCTCCTGGTCTCATCCGATGAGGTAATAAAATGATTCTCCTTTGACCTTTGGATGAAAGAATAAAGTTTCTAATTACATTACAGGTCCATAATTCCCTTCCCTGGAGTCCATTGACACCCTGCTCATGTCAAGTGGAAGACAAGAAGAGGCCAGGACCCAATTTGGCAGAGCTACACTCCGACCTGACAGAGAAGGTGAGTTAGGATCTCAATTACTTATTGTGCTTTTCAATCCACCTACTCCACTTTCACTCGGAGAGTGCCCAAGTCGAAACGGACTTTCACCAGGAAAGTGCAGTTTCCAATAAAGTTCTAATTTTATGGGAAACAGGCGAACCAGATCCGGAGACTGGAAGAGGAAAAGGAAAACCTGCTCTCAGCACTGGACCGAACGACAAGACGACAAAAGGATTTCCGTGAATCCCACCTGAATGAGTCCTGGTGGTGGAAACTACGATGTGACGAAAAGCACGAGCTTATCCAAATCCTGGCAAGGAGAATCGCCCACCTGAGTGCCATCCACGGAGGATACGTGCTGGACGGGATTCTTCAAGAGATTCAAAAAGTACGAGGGCGTTACCCGGCACCGGGAAGTGGAGGGCTACCGGCAATTGAGAAAGAAGCCGTGCTCGACGCTAACTCTCTCCCAAGCTACTTCCAGGCAGAACGAAATCGGATTCTCGTGAGTGTCCTTTACACTTTGACCTTAACAACTAGGCGGGTAATCCTGGTCTGTTCGGTAGGTCTTTTTAGAGAGCTCCTGTCTGAGCAGAGATGAGGCTGACCTCTGCTCAAACACAGAGTTTCGGATTCTTCGGAGAATCGGGGATGATGCACTTCTCCTCTCATGGTTCCCCAACCCTTCCGTCGAAGGTTTTGAGAGCTACGAGGTAAAACTGGGTTTTAGTTTTATTTTTAGTTTAGTCTTTTACTGTTATCCATGTCCACACCCCATTTGAAGGGCTATAAAACATGGGTACTTATGAAATGTTTATTTTATTTTATTTATTTTATAGATCTCTGTAAATGGAAAAACCCACCTGATGTTACCGAATCCGTGTACATGTAACGCTGTCCTGTTTGGGCTCAACATGTCAGAGCCCCTTCAGCTCAGCCTACGGGTAAAGGTGTTGGGCGGGATGAGTGGTCAAGAGTCATCCATAACGTACATAGCATAAGGGTCAGAAACAACCAAAATCCACCAAATGTCAAACTCTAATCTCCACCTTCAATGAATAAACTGAAACCTTATCTCTCGGAATTAAAAGTTACTCGTGAGAATATCCTCTGTCATTGCGCGGTCAAAGAGATTTCTGTGGTCTTGTCAACAGGCCACACGGTGACTTGTCAACACACTGAAACTTTTAGTTCCAGACCACCTCTGGATTTGGATTAAACTTCACAACAGCTCATTAGCTACAGGGAGCTAATGACTTTTCAAGGACAGAGAGACGCCGTGCACAAGAAAACAAGCGGTAAAGTAAACTTAAAGGCAACTAGGAATTCCCTCTGGTAGTGAATCGTAGTGAAAGTGAAGGACGTATAGGTAGTTATTATTCACTGAAAGTAGTTCATCTATTCATTACTTTTCCCTTATTATTAACCTGGAAAACACAAATTGGTTACTGTCCTTTTGTTTACTTGCTCCTTGGAATAATGACGAACAAGTTACCTTGTCGATTGGCGTCTCGGTGCATTCTCTCCAGAGCCCAGCCTGGCCCGGGTCCCTGTCTTTTGCGGAGCTTTTCAAGTCCTGCTGGTAGTCAAGTCTCCCTGGACGTGTCTGGAATCTTCCCACCAATCCCCACGCCCTTTAGAGAAGGAGGGCACTTTGACCCAGAGCAACTCCGTCTGAATTTTCTTCGTTGGAATCAAATTCCATTCAAAGGTGATCATCATTATTGGACGAGGGACTCATTAGCATAGCATAGAGGCACTGATTGATGTCATTTCCTTGCTCTCATTTCGTTCCTAGGCTACGTCGTCCTCGGTTCCAACGGGGAAGCCGTAGCACTCTCCAGAGATGAAAAATTGACTCTGCTGAAGAGTGTTCGTGCCGTGTCAAAGGAGAGTGCTATCATCATTGCTGGGTTGGGATGCCACGGTGAGTCAAACAAACAACGCCTACATAATCCACACGCCTTTCAAAACCAAAGAACAGACGGGCTGTTGTTGACCACTGCCAACTCTGTCTGGAACAAGAAAAAGTCCTTTTGTGTCTACTCTGGACAAAGGTGGCAAGGACGAATCTTTGGACTCACACGTCTCCTCTTCATTCGTCTTAATGTGACATTTGATCTCATAGAAACATGTTTAACATGGATGGCATTCTTCATTTTCTTGTTTACGAAATCCAATCCAAGTGGTCCAAGAGATTGACACTGTCCTTTGACTTGTTTCTTTTGTTTTGTCCAGGGACTGAGGAGACGATTGATTTATGCAAGGAAGTGGGAGCCTCCAGGACTGCTGATGCAGCACTCATTATCACACCTCACTTCTACAAGGGACAAACCACGGTGAGAAAACATTCAGGCTTATTTCGCTTAAGCCCAAGGAGATTACAGCTCCATTCAGCAGCCTCATTCAAACAGACTTCGAACCAACTGGGAAGTTTGGCTTTGGCTTTATTAAGCTTCATTTCCTTTTCGCTACAATCCACGAATCCATTCCCACAACTTTAGGAATTTGATAGCATTCAAGCTTAGAGGGCTTTTTAAGCACAACTTTCCAGCAGAGACTTGAGGACAGGGAACGTTTTTCAATTACACTCCAGGCGCCTTTAACTGCTTTAAACCTTTCATCTAAACTGAAGTTCAGAATATGCTAATACAATTCAAAACTTTGATTGTTGTTGCGCTCCTCTCTTCTGTAGATATTCTGTAGATTTCCTCATGAATTTGTGACTCCCGTTCAAAGAAGTTTGTAAGGAATGAATTGATTATAACGTGCTTCCCGGTGTTTGTGCTTGACTGTGCTGGAGCTCCTTTACTGCCTGTCTGGAGACCCCAAGGGATAAATGTCCATGATCGAATCCCTTCTTCAGATCTTCCTTCCATTCATCTTTAAGCAAACTTCTTCAAACTTTATCAATTCCTACCTTTTTAAGAGAGTCGTTGATTTTTGATGGGCTCAACACGAATCCGGGCCCTTTGCAGCCAGTTCCAGTCGGACTTGAGCGTTTATTGGTCGGGTATAAATCCATTCACAGGAATCCAGAATTCATTCCAGGGTTGAAGAAGAGCCAGAGAAGGGTGACTCTGATTCCAGTAATTGAAACCTTAAGGGATTCATTAAGCGATATAAGGTTTCTCTCCCCTCCTAAGGACTTCAATTGTGAAAGGTCAGAGGGTTGAAACTGGAGATGAGGATTCACAATGGATTGGATTCTTGTTTTGATCAAGACAAGAAAACAAAACACTCATCGGATTTCCAATCTTTGCTAAATAAACGAGGTCAAAAACAGGAATGAAATGAAACCTCTCTTGAATGACGCCGGTGGAATTCCATTGTAAGAGTCCAAAATTATTTCTAATGTGGCTAGACAGGAGGAAGGAAGGGCGTGAGTATATAAGTGTGTTGTTCCGTCATTCGGATTCCGTGGATTGTTGGATTTGTGTTTCTGGAAACTAAGTTGCTGACTTTGTTTGAAATTAGAAGAGAGTAAGGAGTGTTGAAGGTGTTCCATCCGAATCGGATTTAGTTTTGAGCGGAGGTGGAGATGCGGGTGAGTTGGTTTTGGATGTGGCAGAGAGCAATGGTCCATGTCCACTCTCTCGGTGGATTTATTCTTTCCAGGAATTAAACTGAACAAGACCCTTCCAGGAATCTGTGTCAATGACGCTAAGGCGCTTAAAAGACTTTCCCTCATTCTTTTACTTTTCCAAAATAAATAAGAGATTCCTTTTTATTTGAGTGGAGATGGATTATGGTCTCCTCCACGGAACGGATTTTCTGTTTGGATGAACACAAAGTCTGGAACAGGGAATGGGATAACTTATAGGAGTCACAATGGGATCTGAAGTTGACGGATTCTTGGCCCTGATAGCCTTGCACTCGGGCTATGACTTATCTAATGTTAATATTACAATTCCCAGGATGCAGCGTTGAGGGTCCACTTCACAACGGTGGCTGATCAAAGTCCGCTCCCTATCATTCTCTACAGTGTACCTGCTAATACAGGGATTGACCTTGGACCTGAGCTCGTGTCCCAGTTAGCCCAACACCCCAACATCATTGGACTCAAAGACAGCGGTGGTGATGTGAGTTAATCCCACAAATCCGTTTATCTAAAATCTAATTCTCAAAATGTACATCTCCCCTGATTCCACTTTACACAGATTACCAAAATCTCCAGGATTGTAAATGAAACGAAAGGAATGGGGATGGATTTCCAGATTTTGGCAGGCTCAGCTGGATTTTTACTACCCGCTCTCCTCATGGGTAATCATTTGCCTCCAATCAAAAATCAAAAGTCCATGCAATTTCAAGAGATTCAATCATAAGTAATCCGCTCCTCCTTCAAAGTTTGAAATTTTGTCAAAATTCCTGACACAAGTTTTGGTCCAATGACAAGCTTGGAAGTATTACTTTTCCATCACCCTCCGAGTGAGGTTTGAGACTGCCGTTCGTCACCCTTTGATGATGTGATTAATTTTCAATTCCAGGCTGCGACGGTGGGGTGTGTGCCCTTGGAAACGTCCTTGGACTCCAAGTCTGTCACCTCTATGATTTGTTCCAGCAGAACCAACTCCCTGCCGCCGTTGCTCTCCAACGACTCCTCATCCTTCCGAATGCATTGGTAAGCTAAGCTCACTGACCTCAAAGCCTAACCCAATGTTTTTCCAAGCACATTTCCTTTGGAATTAAATTAATCAAATTCAACTCTGTCATGAGTGTCATGATCTAAGGGATCTTCCCCTCTCCTCCTTTGTCTCTATCATCTCCTGCCACAGAAGATTAACACAAAAGTTTCTTTTCTTCTTGCTTTGCATTTAGATTCTTTTATTATCATTTTAGGTCACCCGGAGACTCGGAGTGGCGGGACTAAAGGGAGCACTGGATTTGATGGGCCTTTACGGCGGTCCCTGTCGCCCTCCCCTCCTTCCTCTCAGCCCGACTGAATTGACAAAACTCCAACAAGGATTTGCTCCTTTCATGACAAATTAAGATTAAAATCGTCATAAGGATGATAAGGATCCACATTCAAATCAGAAGATGGATTGATGATGATCATGATTTGGGAGTGTGAAAGTTGAGAGGCTGTGGAGAATGTTTGATCAGTGCGGGCGGGTGTGTTGGTTGAAGTGGTAACTGGATTCTTCTTCTGGAATTCCCAAAGTTGCCAAAGAGTGAGGAATAGCGTTGGATGTCTAATCCTGGAACAGTGGGACTTAATGGGTAAGACGATAGGAGGATGAAATTCTCTTTAATGGAAAGATGAGATGCTCAATCCTTCACTTTCTACAGGAGAAAGGCCAAAATAAGTAACTCTTAAATCCTCAAAATCCTTTTTACTGGCTAGTTTTTTATATTTTCAGAAAGGGACTCATTAAATGTTGTTTGGGACTAGAAGAAGGAAGTCGTCTGGAAGGAGTACTAATGGAAGAGCATAAATTTCAAAGTCAAGGATCCTCAAACCCCATCGCTTTTCCTTCAATGAAACTAAGAACATTTCAAGTCCCTTTCGTTTGAACTCCTTCACTGGAAGACTGGCGTCGAGCTAAGGCAATTAATCCCCGCCACTTTCGAAAAGCGACACTTTTCTGTCAATGGCCAAAGTGCGTGTGCTCTTGCCAATGCTGCTCCGCTTTCCTGCCTTAAGGAAATAATTTAATTCCCAATTCCGTCGAGTTTAGATTCAGAAGGTAGATTGAAAATGAATCTGATTTTCTTTGGTGGAAATTGGATCAACCTATAGCGTCTGCTTTCACTTTAGCATTAAGGGAAATGGCACTTTCCCATGGAGGTCGACAGAGTCGGTTCATTGCCTAAACAAGTGTGTGTCTCTTCCACTCCCTCTTCATTTAATTGGCCATTTCCATTATACTTGAGTCTAAATTAAATTAGTGATTAGTAACATATAGGCTTCACAGTTTATTTGTTTATTCAACCCTCTTCCGTAGCTTACCCAGAAACTGCTGCCTCAAGACAATTCCTAATGAATCACATCCAGAAAACTTTCAAAACGCACAACCCACGCTACAATTGTTTAATTATTAAACCCACACGTGGTCCGGAGTCTACAAACTCAGCGATTTCCTTTGTATTCTGTTGCAATTGGAAGAGAAAGCAGAATCCGTAGTACTTTCACTTTCACTCAATCCACCCAACACAGGAATACCCGGGTGCTCTCTCTCTCCCCGAATAATCAGTAACCCGTGGACAGACAGAGGAAGAAAAGGAAGCCGTTTGACGGATGAATCTAATATAAAATTACATGGCCAGGGCCTGAGAATTTTCATAATTGGGACTTACTTTGAGGGAAGGGAAGGAAAAGTGTCTGACTGGAGAAGATTAAATAAACTTTTCCATCTTTCCAGGAACCAAGTTATTCTTCAATGTCCTTTAATTTACAACAACCCAACAACAGAGCATAGCAGTCAAAAGGAAACAAAACTTGTTAAGACGATTGAGCAAGATGGGCGAATTCTTGGATCTTTCAGTTTAAGATGATCAAGGTTTTACTGAGTTTTGTTTATTCATCAGTGCTCAACTAGGCGATAGCTGCGCCCTTAAATATTTCATTTCCATCCATTTCCAGCAATTCGTCTTGATTAGTTTATTCCTGACATCTCCGCGTCCCTCACCACACTGGCAAAATAAAAAAAAGAAGAAAACTTTATTCCCCAAAAAGTCTGTGGAAGTGGAACAACGAGGGAATTGAATGAAATGGAAAAAACAAAGCGCACTGCTCCCAACTTCAAGACTCGCTGGAGAATTGGGAAAATGGAATTAGACTCGCACTTCATTGGCTTCCGGAATGACCCTGTGGCAAAGAACTCGGGACTAATTAGGATCCATAAATACAAAAGTGAATTAAGCTCAGGAATCAAATTAAAAATAAAGAAATAGAGGAGTTTCATTGGCTGGAATTAAGAATCCAGATAAACTGGATTAGTTCCTTTAACTTTTATAACTTTTGTAACTTTTATTAACTTTTATTAACTTTTATTTGGATTTATTGATTGGGGTTGTTGCGTTTTGTTGTGTTTGTCCTTCAAGGGGCCAAGGGTCATTTGTACCTTATGATTGTACTTTCCTTTGTCTCTCTTAATGGGCCTTTTTATCTGGCGCATGAGTAAACAAAAGTGAAGTTGCAATTACGTTGGGTGATAAAGTGACTCAACTTCATTATCCAAAGTGTGGAAATCTGGTGTGATTTTGGGTGGAGGCGACGACAGGAGTTCGATCATTCTGTCCCCGTCTGTCCCCGATATTTGATGCCTTCCTGGATAAGATTAGACATACTCGAATGGACTCAAAATTCACAAATATTTCCAACTTCCTTGGAAGGTGTGAAAGTAGGTGCTGGAAGTGTTCCTTCCCTTGCTTCCCTTCCTCCCCTTTGGGATTCCTTTTCATTGATGATGATGATGGGGATTTATTTGCATTCAATCTGCTCAATGTGTGGCACTCCAGGCGGAAATGTGAGCACCCTCCAGTATAAATGTCGTCGTTCAAATTCTCATTTAAAGAGAAGAAGTCTGTAGCCAATGATATTGAGAGCATTCTCAGGGACCTGCCTGGAAAGTGGGAGTGGCCCCTTGGAGTCAAGGTGTAATTCACTTCCCTTATTTCCATCTCAACCGAACCGCTCCAATGAACAACCAAGTCCCAAGCGATTTCAAGCTTGATTTCACGAATTTGCAACACCTTCAATGGAAATTCAGCACGTCTCCCAAATTTCAATTCACACACCACAACCCTACTCTTGTTTTTTTAGGGACAACAAGATTAGCCCCAGTTTCCCGGGTGGGATGTCGCCTCGTAAAAATGTCGCCATATTTCACTCCTTGAGGTTTTTTTATGACGGGAGTGAAAGGGCGAGGATGTAACTTATGTAACAAGGTGCTAAAATGGGGGCGTCCAAGGACGACAACGGAAGGAAAACTTTGGGATTGGGGACAGGAGTTTAGAAAGGAAAAGGAAAAGGTTTCCATGCGTCTTAATCCTAAGGCAATGAAATCCTGGTTGGAACAATCGGGGACTAAAGTAATTCAGTTTTCCATTGGACTGGGCTTGGATTGAAGCCTGGACGTCATTAAATCCCTTCAATTGTGGCCCTTGTGAGACTGGAAGTTGCATTGTGCAAATTCCTTGTGCAGAAGATGCATCTTCTTCCTTTGTTCTTTTGTCTGAGCTTCTTTACGATCTCCACTGTAAGGGGATATACACGAGAATCGTAAAATCCTGGAGATTTTAAATGTTGAATTGGAACAACTGGAGGAGTAGTTGAATATGAGTAAAGGATTGACAGGGGCTACACGCTGAAGGGAAGGATAGGAGGATTTTTATCTTCCAGCAGCTATTCTAAAGCCTTGGTTCTTTTGGCCTTTTGTTTGGTTTAAGATGGAAAACGGAATTGATTCTATCCAGGAAGCAGGGAATGGCGTCCCTTCATAATCGCTTTCTTCTCATTTCCATTTCCACGAAGCTTCACCCTTGAATTGACATGAACAAAGTAATGTGTCTCCGCAGGAACTTAATTCAGAGGAGCTAAAGTAGAAGCAGAAGCTGGAATTGACTAATTCAAAGTTTACCCAAAGCCACTTTACAACGGAAGCAAAAGTTTAGTTTAACGTCCTTGGGCTTTTGTTGTTGTCGTGGACTCTGTAACTCGGTATCCGAGCAACGGTGATTAGTGACTGGCCTGCTAAGCCTCTTCCTTCATTTCCTCGAGGTCTCCGGGGAGCTGCTAAGGCTTTGATGGAGACTCCGGAACCACTTTAGAAGGAAGACTAATCCAACGACGGTCGGAGACGGGGAGAAGAAAAGGAAAGCAAGGAAAGACCCTTAACTTTTACGAACAGGAGCTCATCCCTCTACACTGAAATCAAGACCATATTTCACCAATGGATTTTTAACAGATGGAACCTGGACCTGAAGTCCTTTTTAATATTCCAGCAGAGGATGGATGCATCTCTAATACTTTACAAAAGTCACATTCTGGTCTCTGTTCAACTTCTCTCTTTGAGATCATCATAAAGAAAGGAAATTGAAAATATAAAAATATAAAAATATAAAAATATAAAAATGCTTTCTCAAATCCCTTTTAGATTTAGCCCTTTTCAGACAGTTTTCAATATCTAAACATTTGTTGTACACAGAGGATGAAATATTTTTAGAATATTTTTAGAATATTTCCACAATTCCACTGCGTGAATCGTGAATCGTGAAAAAGTGTCTAATTCGGGTGGGTTCTTTGAGTGAAACTGTGGGGAGAGGATTGGAGCATTGGACTATTTTACGTCGACGCTTCCAGCAGCGGGGGTATCCTTCTGTTTCTCCGCATAAAACGAGCCCATCTCTCCTGGAAAGGTTCACTCTGGCCGTGGCGGTGGTCGGAACAGATCCAGTGAGTAGAAACAGAAACGAAATAAAATATATGTCAAATTATTTCATCGTTCCCTTGTCCAAGTTTCTCCATCCGAAGAAAGGATTAATCCGAAAGTAGAACTTATTTTAATATAATAAGAACTACAAAGTCCTTCAGAAACTTTTGGATGAAAAGGTTCCTTCTCCAGGAGGTTGTTATTTCCTGATTCCCTCCAGCAAAGCACGAAGGTTTCTTATCAACACAATACACACACAAGTTCAGAATGACGTGTCAAGAATTCATCTTCTACGGGAAATGATCCACCGTCATTATGTCATGATTACCTTCCTCTATTCAATTAAGTGAAAGTTCAGACACCAAAGGAACTGGAAATAACTTCACGGAACTCGTTATCATCCTCAATCATTCCTGTAAGTTGGAAATCATAATTAGACATCATTAGAAAAATAAACTAAGGAATTCCCCATTGTATTCCTTACTTCAATCCAGAGCCACTTACAGAGTCCTACCGGAAATTGAATTGAAAGGATTTCCATCGGATCTTTGGATCTTTCAAGTTTCCTCCTTTGCATCCTTTGGATCCATTTGGATCCTTTGGAGAGACAAAGACTCATTTGCTTAATGCATTCCGAAGACCATTAAATTGTCTTAATGCTCTTCATTATTTGGCTCTTGCGGAGATAAGTTAGAGTCGACAGATGCAAAGTCTCTATGGACTAATTCCGTTTGTTTACTCAACTCCGCTGACCTTTATTCCAGATCCAATTAATACGGGACTTTCATAATGAACAAGTTTTGTTTGAGTTGCAACTTCCAACGGGGATGGGATTGCAAAGTGAGGAATAAACGACAGAATGGTGATGATGAGTAAACACGGTTATTCAAAACTGTAACTGTGCTTGATGAGAGGAGGAAGATGAAGGAAGATGAAGGAAGATGGACTGGAATGGACAGACAAAGTTATTTACCCGCCTGGAGAGAATAAGGATTGTGTTGTGTAACTCCCATTAAGTGCTTCTTCCAAACAACCACTCTGCACAGATTCCCTTTGTCCTGAGTATCTTCGTCTGTTAGGACCGCGGCGGTGTCTTCCCCAAGGACCTTGGTCCTCCCAGAGGAGCTCCTTCCATGTAAATTGGATTTGAGTACCTCAGCTTCCTCTTGGATGAGAAACGATCAGTGGATCAGTCTCTGTTGGGAAAGGAATCAGACAGCACCTGACTTCAACCATTCCCAGGATATCTTCCAGATAAAGTGACTTGTCCCACGATTCCATTAAAACAGACTGATTGAACCACTGGGAAAGATACACTCTACTTAACTTCCTCAACAGAAAGTCAAAATAAGAGAAAACCCTTTCAGGAGCTCAAGTATTTTATTTTTATCCAGTTGGATACACTGGATTGGGTCATTGGGTGGGAATGCACTTTGAAGTGAATGTTGGAATTAATTAAGAGATCCCTTTGAGTCCGAGTTTAATTTGTTCCTCATTAAGATTCACTTTTATGTACTTGATTCGGTAGAACCAAAGCCCGGAGGCGGAGGAGAAGAAATGGTTCATGTAATGGATGAAACGGAGCTGAGTTCGACAGACTGGTTGCAAGACAGTCGGAATTCAATGGAAGAAATACTGGCTCATCCTTCCTACGCAAAGATCTGGAATCAAACAATGAGCAATCTGGACACGTCTGATGAGAACCACTTGATGGAGTCGTACAAAACCAATCGACGCCTAGACGAACCTTACTTTTCTTTACTCATCGGAGCATACAGTTTGCTCATAGTCTTTGGTTCCATCGGGAATTCCTTAGTTGTAAGTGCTGTCATCCGGAAACCATCCATGCGAACAGCCAGGAACCTCTTTGTCATCAACCTAGCAGTGTCTGACCTCCTCCTTTGTGTCATCACCATGCCCTTGACGTTGATGGAGATACTCTCAACATACTGGCCTCTCCCGAGCAGTCTCATCCTTTGCAAAGTAGTAGGATCTCTTCAAGCTGTCTGCGTCTTTGTGGACATCATCTCCATCACAAGCATTGCCCTGGACAGATACCAGGTAAGGAAGAATACACCGCACGTCCACGTCTCTTTGTACTTATTCATCCGCTTAAACTTAAACTGCGTTAAAGCGACTACTTAATCTCACCTCTTTATCCAGACAAGGACACCCAGCTTAGCACAACTAACAAAAGTGACATTGATGAAAGGTGTATTGAGAATCTGAATCCAAGTGATGGACGATGGTGGTTGCCAACTGACGGGGTTCTCGAGGGGTAACCACACTTGAAGGATTATGCTCAAAAAACCTTGGAATCCATCTCCAAAACATGGATTTTACATTCCATTATTTCACTGTTGAAGACAAAAGCTTAAAGTACCAGCATCCATCCGACTGTGGGACTAAAATAATGGAGAATTGAGCTCTGCTGTTATATAATAGGAGCTTATAGTCAATTATAGGAAGAGGGTTTCAGTTTATATCCGACCTAGGGCAGGGGCCTTTTGTTTGGCTTCCAACGACCTCTGACCTTCTTTCATAATGGGCAGAATATCCGGGCATTTAGAAAGTGGTGGAGGATTGGACCAGTCTGGCTTCGAGGGGAGCAACAGTTGGCAGCAACTGGGATTTATTAGTTCCACTGGACTGGATTACTGATTGGGCATTTGGTATGGTCACTCGACCTAGCTCCAATTCTGTTCATATTCACCGGAAAAGCAACTGGTAATTCAATTTCATGTTCCATGTTATCAGTCCCATCTCCTATACTTAAATTCCCATAAGGGTTTCTGTGGGGCTTTGGATGGGGAGAATGCCCGGGTGAAAGCAGAATACCGGAAATGAAAGTGAAGTAGAAAAGGACAGAAACGGATGGATTTCATTGTAATAAAAAGTATGGCAGGGACAGTCTCTGTCTTCCTGACACCTTTTGCTACAGGTGACATCCACAGGATCCACAGTCTACAAAATACCTTTTGAGTTGACAATTAGCAGACGGTAGTGGGACGCTACCCTGTTTTGACACAAGTCACGACTGCATAACACAACGCACAAATCCCAAGCTCACGTTGGAGTTTTCGTTCTATTCAAACAAAGTTTCCTGCTCACTGTTATGCTTCCTCCGGCGAAGCTTGTTTCCCTTGTCATTTCCAAAATCCTATTTCCAGATTCATGGAAGAAGACATTTAAAAAGGGCTGGAATTATTTTCCCAAGAATTGCTTGCAGGGGAGCTTTGACTTAAGCTTATAACATTTCTTGATAACATTTCAATTATCCTGTCACAGGTGATCGTCTACCCAACCAACCAGAGTCTCCAGAGAGTCGGGGCAGTACTTGTTTTAGCAGGAATCTGGACACTCTCCTCCCTCCTTGCAGCACCGCTCTTCATTTGGCGAACTTTGACCCACCTGGACTTGGACTTTCCCGACATTGGGTTGAGCGGTGTTGAGTTTTGTCATGAGGAATGGCCTACAGAGCACGGACGAGCTTACTACTCCATTTTCACAATCATCTTTCAGTACTTTGTGCCTGTCGCTATCATCAGTTTTGCATACTTGGGTAAGTCAATGTTTATGTTTTTATATTTAATTTAAATTATATTTAAATGGTGGAAACAAAGGAAACGCAAGAGAATACTGTTGCAAGAGTATTCTCTCTTACTCCTTAATTGGAAACTGTCTCCAAATCTCTTTTCCCAAATCCGCTTCGAAAGCCAAGAATCAATAAGGTTTGATTTGGTGTGCAGGAATTTGCAAGAAGTTGAGCTATAGGATGCGGCCAGGGACCAGCAGTGCTGTGAGCAACTCACAGCGAGCGGGCGGTGGGTCTAGCGATCGTGATTCACGCCGTGTTCGGAGAACAAACATTCTTCTGATCAGTATCGCCATCATCTTTGGGATCTCGTGGATGCCACTCAATGTCCTCAATGTCGTTGCTGATCTCGACTTTCCATTCAAGGATCAGAAGGAGACGTACTTGATCATCTACGCCATGTGGTAAGGGAGACCCTTGACCCTCATATACCCCACAGAGTTACTCAACTGTCTCTTGTTTTGTGCATTATTAGCCACATGGCTGGCATGTCCTCGGCATGCTCCAATCCCCTCCTCTATGGCTGGCTAAATGAAAACTTTCGTAAAGAATTCAAGGAGATTTGGAGTTCAATGAAGGCTTGTTGCTGTCGCCGTGATGTGACTGATGACCGAAGAGACTCCAGAGGGCGCGTGGACCGAGAGCACACTGCTGTCTTCTACAAGAAGACCAAGGCGACTTGTCCAATGGAGGATGGCGACATTGAGCAGAGCACATTGATTACCCAAGTGCTCAAGTGACTATGCCCTTCCTCCTCCAGAAACCATTCTAGCGTCTCCCACTTGGAAGAGATTTGAAGTGATGGGAGATGATGAGGATGCAAAATGGAGAAGGACTTTTGGCACTTGTGGAAGATCTTTTCTTTTCTATTCATCCATTCATTGCATCCTAATTAGGAGACAAGACTCTTTGTTAAGGTACAGTGTGTCAATGGGTCTAATCAAGTGGGTAATTAATTAAGAGTCAAGATTAAAACTCCTATAACTGAGATTTCAAATGGCCAAGTTAGGAGAATCCTATTCTGGGGGTTGTGATCATCTAGCCTGATTGAATTTAAGAATCTGTGACCTGGTTTCTAAAGGAAGGAGAAAGGATTTTATGATTAATTAGATAAAAATTCCAAGTGGTTGCAAGTGTGTAACGTCAAGGATCGGATTGAAGTATTCGAGTCGTTAATCAACCCTTTTGGAACCCTTGGGTTGACACATGGTTGGACCATTTGTTTGAATGTCATACTTCAATTCCATTCTATTCAATTGACATGTCCTCATTCCCCGTCCCTTCCTTTATGAATTATCCATTCCATCAGTCTCCATTTCCAATAGTTTACAATATCAATATAAATTAAAATTAAAATTAAAATTACACGCAACCTAGTCACGAAATAACCTAATTTTATCAACATTCATTTTAATCTCTCTGGAATAAATTGAAATTTTGGGATTGCATAAATAAATGATGAACCTCCGGCAGTGGCATTTACTCGCAGGGCTATTTCTGCGTTACTATTTCTACATTACGCTGACATCGGTTGGGATTACGCAAAGGACTTCCGCTTACCCAAAGGAGCTTCGTCACTCTTCTGATTGAAAAAATAAAATCAATTCTTCCCCTGGAGACAAACTAAATGGAACAATTGGAATTCCTTTTATTCCTTTTATTCCTGGAAGCCCTTTGTCCTTGATGCTGGAAGCGATTGGACTAAAAATAAAACTCCCAGCGTCTTTGGTCTTACTGTCCTCTGCTCATCCTCGAGACCATTTTCACTGTGAGCCATTTGGACATTTCTCTCCAGAGCAGAAGCGTCTTGTAGTTGATCATCGACTCTGCAGGGCGTGGGCATCTGTACACATAAACTTCACAAGCGTTCCTGGAAACAAAAGGAAACAATTAGGAAGCTGTGGAAGTCACTTTCGACCTAACTCTTAACCTCCTGTTCCCTCGGAGTGTGGCTTCAATGTAGGTAAGGAGTTTGGTCCCAGCGTCTGTAATGAGGAGTCGACTCGCCAGCGATTTCTCATCCCCAATGAACCTGTGGAAAACAATTCCATATTGATTTATGAAACCAATGGAAAATGGATCATAAATATAATAAATATAATAAATGAAGGTAATGGTTGGATATGGGGAAGTGGAAGTCCATTAAGAATGGCTGCTGGACACTCTGCTATCTCTCTAAGGTATAAAATGTTCGTTTATAAAAGAATCGCTTAGAGAAAGAAGCGCACTTTGGATGATAATTCTAATCTCCCTCTAATGAGTCAACACGTAGCAGGATTATGACTATGACCCTTTGCCGAGAGACTAAAATTAGAGTCATAAAACACACACCACTTCATCCCCACCCCCAATCTGGGTCAATGGACACACCACCCAAATGTCAAACGGAACTGGAGAGTGGGAAGGTGGTGTGGACTCCTAGGTTCATCATGGATTCAAAGGCGAGCTGAGGAAATGTCAATCCAAAATTCCCAGCGGCAGACCTGCGGTTGAAGACCAATTCCGCCATGTCCCTGGGCTGGAATCACGAAATTGAAACCACACGGGCGGATTGGAATTCAATTATAAAATGTGATGATAATGTAAGAGACCTGCTGGATCCAAAGGCCTCCAATGCTGACTGGAATGTCTGCCCATTCTTCGCCATTGTGGGGAAGTGTAAAGTACAAACTTTGTTTCATGGAGCTATAAGCTCTATGGAAGGAGATTGGGAAAAGAAAGAGGCATTGTGGGAAGTGCTGGACGCAAAAATAAATTAATCCCTTGCCTTGGTTCGGACTTTGTGAAAAAGCTTTTTGTCTGGATGATATCTAAATGGAAGTAATGGCCAATGGCTCTTAATGGTAGAGGCATTGATCAGGAAATCCGCAACAGAGGAAATCCCGGGTGGCCAATTGAGCTATTTCTGCTGGGAATGACCACGACGCCTTATTGCCCTCCAACTGCGATGACCAACTGCGCCACATCTCACATTCTATTACCTTGTTTCATCCAGGAAGGCAATGGCAAGGGGTGAGAACTTGGCAGGGTCCTTGGCCACTTCGCAAAGTAGCCTTAGTCTACAGTCCAATTCCCAAATCCGGAGTGTGGCAAAGTAGTAGTCCAATTTCCTCAAGCGTAGAAGGACATTGAGGTTGGATGGCATTGCACTGCTGGAAAGGAAATCGCTGGTAGGACTCCGGAGAGAGGATGACAGAGATGACGCTTCATTGGATGCTGTAGACTCATTTAGACCAGAACTATTCTGGGTTGAAATCAAATCCGAAGCAGAAGACAGTAGTTCCCACACGTCCCCTGGAAGAGACAAAAGGATTCTTGGGTAAATCTTCAGGAAATAAGAGACCCTCATCAGGGGTTATTTCAAGATATTTCAAGATTCAGAGGCATGTGCTGCCATAAGAAAAACGGCTCTTGGTGATGACTTACTTCGGCTGATTCTTGAGCTAGCTTTAGTAAAGGAATTCCTTGAAGGGAACGTTGTCAATTTGGTCACGTCCTGGGAGTCCAAATCGGGCATGGACCTGGTCGTCGTCCTTCCTCCTTCCGCATCCCTTCAATTCCCCAAATCCAGTTAGAGTACAATGATCTCATTCTCTGACATGTCTCACAATATGGACATTCTAATGGACTTTGGCACTTGGCAGTATAACCTCACCAGAGAGAGGAGAGCAGGAGGATCACCATATACATAACCAATACGACGCTCAGGTCAATAATAATAACCAGGAATTCTTCATCCCAAGGTCATGACCAGATTCCAGTGTAGTAGAGCAAGGGGAAGGGAGATCAGTTCCGATTCCAATTACAATGATGATCCTTTTTTCAATTTTGATCTCAAGTGGGACTGCTGGACTGGACTTGTACTTGAAGAGATGATGGTTGACACTTGTCGTAACAGAGGAAAGTCAGGAACTTGAGTTGTCTAGGATCCGACTAAGGAGGGAGTGGAGAGGGATCCTGACCGTGGCCCCGTTGACACGCTTCAGTTCCAATGCACCGTTATTCCCATGTCATCCTCGTGTTCTGCTCCCTTGGGCCCAGGTGCCCAAACATTGTCACGGTCTTTCCACACCCAAACTTCCACGGTTGGTGGGAGCTAATCAAGTGATGATGATAAACCTCATCACTCCGGGACACTGCACTCACAAGAGACTTTTATTCTCAGTCCACACAGCAACGCCAAGCCTTCCTTCAACATGGGAAAGTCATGGACCAAACGGAATCGCCATTCTGGATCAAATTGGATCCACAGCCAGCCTTCCTCCTAAATCAAATTCCGGTAATATGAAACTAATAAAAATCTGAAGGGTGTGCGGGGAAGCGTGGAAATTGTTACACGGACGGGCATGATTATATTTTATTTTTTCAAGTCACACCTCCTCATTCCCCTGCTCCAGCGAAAGGAGCGTTTAAGCCCTTTAAATCATGACTTTATAGCAGTCACTGACAGACCTTTGGTTGTGGTTTTCAACAATGGAGGACAACAATGTCCCTTCTTTTGTTTGCATTTAAAGAGACCCAAAGGGCGGGTCTTAAAGTGAGTCAGCAGAACCCTTAATTCAGAGCCTTATTCCACTTTGACACGCAACTGTTTCGCTTCCTTTGATTGAAGATATTCAACCATTCTCTGCCGGAAGACGCAAATCAACACTTCCATGCTCGGTAATGACAGAACAACAACCACCACCGTCCCACTTTCGACCATTGTACTTCAGCCCTTCAACTGGCACGCGACTCCAAGGATTGCGGTTACAAACGAGCTTGTTTAATCCTGGACCATCACTAATTTCATCATAATTATCCGCTTTATCCTCAATATTTCCAGTTACAATTCAGACTTGTGGTTTTCCCTTTCACGTCACTTCCAGTCGGTGGCAGAATGGCGGTGAAACGTCACAAATGGCCAAGGCGCTGACGAAAAATTCTGATTTCATGGCACGTGCTTATCGCGTTACATAAAATCCAAAACCGTTCCAAAATGCGGTATGAGCAAATTCCGGAATCATTTTGACACGTCTGATACCGTGTGTGAGGCTGAATCTTTAAATTAAGCTAATAAATACCACAAACTTTAACCTTCACTTTCCCTCTTACTACCCACTTGCTTCCTCTGCACGAAAATCCTGTCATGCCAATCAAAGTCTTGGACTTGCGCAGGGAGGTATTCCCCATTTGTCACATGGTCTGGCGACCATCTAATCTCTTCCTTCCGAATGAGTAGAAACATGAGATCCTTTATTGCCATTTTCTTTATATGATTTCTTGGAATTGATCAAAAGTAATCAAGGAAATTATCTTTCTGGATGACGATTGAGTTGAATAACCCAACTGGAAGTTATAGAAAGATTGTTAACCCTCAACTCAAAGGACTCAAAGACGCTCCTGACACTGTGGAAATTGAAGAAGGAATTAAAAATAGGATCCTTCACTGCATTTTCCCAAAGCGCAATAACCGATGATGGACGTTAACATTTATTCCCTTTCCATGCAGCGAGAGGAAGTGGAGCTTATGAAACGGAAGACTGAATTCTGCAGGGAGACTCTGGAAAGGAATGGAACCTTGATGAAGGGAAGAGTCTGGATGTTCAGAACAAACGGAATTCGGAAGTGTTATCGCAAATCATGAGGAAGAGTTCCTGGAAAAGTTCCGGATGGAGTGGACCCCGTTTTCCCCATTCCAATGGATAAGGTCACTCTCCAACTGCTTCTGGACAACCAGTGGATGTTCCAAAGGAAGGAAGGAAGTCCACCGAAGCAGATGATTCCGAATTACAACAGAAAAGACTTTTCAGCCAAGCACTTGGCACCAAAACTCTCAAAACTCAGCCAGAATTCAAAATAATTCACAATTTCAAAACGATACTTAATTGCTGAAAGAACAATGAAAAGGTACTGGTTCCGAAATATCCAGTCACATTGGGAAAGAGCGTGGAGGGTCAAATTCATGAACTTTCTTCCAGTCTCTGTCAAAAACAAGTCACCTTTGTTCTTACGCATAACCGCTTTTAAACGTTTTTATCCAAATCATCAGAATTACATTCTGCACGGATGCTGGATTCGCTTTCATTCTCATACCTGTCTTCAATTAACAAATTCCAACAAAAATTCCTTTCGTTTTTTACACAAAAAACATTAAAATGAAATTACAAAGTACAAACTGTGAATCAAGATTTTACGTTGGTTGCGTTCAGACTATTGGTTCTCATTTATGGATTCTTTCTTAACTGCAATTCATCACTTTACATCCATTAATTCTTTTTCAGTTTCCTTTCTGGCATGTAACTTTAACATTAGATTCAAAGTGAATGTGAGGAAATGATTCAGCCTATGGAAATCCTACTGGAAATCCAAATCCATTGTTCCAATTGTTCCAGCAGCAACACTTCATTCGATTTACAGTGGTTGGATGACCTGTGTCAGTCAGAAGGTTAGTGGAATTATGGCTTGAAAGCGTCAAAATATTCTTAACTGGAGTTTATGTTGTTGGCATTTTCTTTTCATTCCAAATTCTCCAGTGTTAAACATCCTCAGTTGGAACTTTGAAGTCGAAAGGGAAACTGGAAAAGAATCCATCAATGTAAAGTAATGAAGTCCAGTTAGAAAGAATCCATAAACGAATCCTTTCCAAACTAACAACAAGCGCTGTTCAGTGAAACATTTTGCATAGCTGCATCACTGTTTCCTTTATTAGGTCAAAAACAAATTAACTTAATAGAAGGGATTGGAAAATCAAATTCAGAGAATCATGGATTCTCTATTTCCCTTGTTTAGCAAAGCCTTCAATTGATAAATTGGTGTAAATACTTAACCATCATCCTTCTAATTCCCAAGAGTTCTTTTGCAGGGCCCTCCAAGGGGACAATTGAACAATTGATTCATTCAGAATAATCCCTTTGCATCTTGTCAAAACGGGAGATGAAAGATAGCCGTGGCTATTTTATTTTATTTTGAAGCAAAACACAAAAGGGGTACAATTGATTTACTTTTCAATGGATATTTTTAATTTGAATCCAAGGGTTCCTTATGTGACCTTTGTATTGACCTAAAGTCCCCAGAATTAGTTCAAAGTGAATCAGTCAAACTGCAGCGATGACCTGTGATCATAAATTTAACTTTTTACTGCATTTTAATTATTCCTTCATCGGCGTCATTCTCTTACTTTACTTTCAGCATCTCATACAAACAACCCAAATGGGAAAATTCTTCCTCCAGTTCCATTAGAAAGTTGAAAGTTCCATGGATTTGACCTTGTGGTCATGAAAGGGTCAACATGAAATGGTCTCCATTTCTTTTGTTTCTTTCTTCCAAAGGAGAAAGTGGAAGAATTGGAAGTGGAATGAAATGTTTGTGAGTTTTGTAAAGGCGTTTGTTTTCATTGCAATAAAAATGATGACTTTATTAAATCCAAACGGTGGAGATTTGTTTTTAGAATTAGACAACAATGTTTGGGAATAAATAAAAAATAACAATTGAATTATAAACTTTCGAATACAAAATATTCAACAATGGAGCAGGTTCGATTAACAAAATAACAACAATGAGCCAGCATTGGAGACAACTTGGGAATGGTTCCCTTTAGAAATGAATTTGGAGGCTGAATCTTTTTCCGTAAAAGAGAGAGGAGGGGGGTTCACTTTGCTTTGTCACCTGTGTCAGTGTCACTTGTCCAGACTTGTCAACCTGTGGGTCATGTCATGGGTCAGAATATATCACGGGGGAGTTGGTCAGTGTCCTTGTCAAGTCGTCGTCCCCTTTGGGGTTCTACGTCCATTTGTCAACTTGGTAATTGTCCATTTTTGTACACGTGTCCGAGTGGGAAGGGAAGTTCCCCCTCTGGGAAAAGTCTACAAAAACTAATTTCCACTACTCGTCAATTAGTTAGCTACAAATTAATCTATCAATTAATGTCAGTCTTTGGTTACGAAGTGTAAAGTTGTAGGAAGTACGTTGAATATAAAAACAGTGCAGAGGTTTGATTCCTGTCGTTGTCGTCCCGTAAAAAAGAGGTTTAGAGGGTCAGTGTCCCCTGGAAAACCGTGTCAAGTGAAAGGGTAATGAGCAATTTGTTTTGTGTTTTGGATCTTCCAGACGCGTCTGTCCAGTTGTGTCAGAAGGGTTCAGTGTCCCTACACGGGGCGTGTGTCCATTTCGTCCTAAGATTCCCCACCACGATTTGTAAAAAAAGTAACCCAATCCAATATAATTTTCGGACCACAATCATCTTCACCGAATTCGGATTTTGGAGTTTTTGTGGACATTTGAGAAGCGGATGTTGAGGAAAGACCCTGTGAAACTCCTTCATTCATTCTTCACTGGAAGTGAGTCAGTAAATGGAAGTCCGAAGGGTGTAGGAAATGTACAAGAGAAGAAGGACGAGACAGACTTTTTTGGCTTACTGGCGATGATCCAATCTGGAAATTAAAACAATGAAAAATAAATAAACGACAAGAATCAGAGAATTGGAGGTGGGCGGGGTAATGGAGGAGGCTGGGCAGTGGACCAGTCCTAATTGATCCTCAGGTGAGGAGAGGAACCCAGTCAAACAGGAAATTAAAATTGAGGATGTGAATGAACTCAGTAGACTCGAAACTGGGTCAAGGGTCAAGTTCAGGTGGCCAGGTTCACAAAATCCTGTCCGACTGGCTCTCTTTCCCTTCTTTCCCCTTTCTAACAGTTTCATCAAATTAAACTCCTTTCTGGGTCAAATCTTTCAACAATCTCTTCCTCATTTTGAGTAATTAAAGGGAAAACACACTTGCTCAGTGAACGAAGGAAATGCGTTATACAATGTCAAACACTTTGGTCTCCCCCCACTCATGCGTGACACAGTCCGGCTGACATTCCGGGAATTAGAAAATAAAAGTGTTGTCTTACCCGGGTTTATTGGCTTTTGTTGTAGGCGTCATATACTTTCTCAATGGCAGAGAGGACTTTCTCGGCTGTCCCAGCAATATTGTACGACCGGTAAGAGCCGTAGCTGCTGCTAGCACCGCTTCCGTATCCACCACCACCACCGCTTCCGTAGCTGTCCCATCCGGATCCAGAGTTTTTACTCAAGAGTGGGTAGATTACTGGGAAAAGGGAAAAGTGTCACTCATAATGTTTCTCCATGAGGTGATAGAGTAGTAAAACAGTAAAAGTGAGTAATGATTGTTTACCTGCAGCCAATGCGAGAAGGACGATGATAGCTCCAAGAGCAAGGAAGAGTCCAGTGCTCAGATCAAAGGAGAGACCAGCGTAAGTGTAGCCGTAAGGGTCGTGCCCTTGTCCGTATGAGTTGTAGTGGTACTGCTGGGAATAGGCACCTCCACGACTCGCCTCATCAGCCACCGCAGACGGTGACTTGGCTTCTTCAGCTCTCACTCCAGCCAGGAGGAGGAAGGCAATAGGAACAGTCAAAACTACTTTGCGGAGCATGTTGAAGGTTGAAGGGTACTAGGGTTCCCAAACTGGACCTGCAAAATAAAAACGTTTTAAAACAGAATGCGGACTGGTGGGAACTGTGTTGGAGAGGGTGCCTAATTCACTTGGTTGAAGATTCCGGAGCACACTTTACTGGGTGATGTACGTAGGGAAGTGAGTAATAGAGAACTGAGATTGTCCCTAGAGTGGTGTTTCTTTCACTTAATTGATTGTTTGATTACCTGAGAGAAGGGATTTTTTCTCTGGTGGTAGTGACTCGAACAACAATCGGATGCTGTGTGATTTTGAGATGAGGACTTCTGCATCTCTTTATACCTGACCTCATCCCCCTCTAGCCATTTGATCTCCCTACGAATTGCGAAAATGAGTAAACTTCACAACAATGAAAACTACGAGTCCCCCATTGTTGATTCCCTCTTCTTGTGCTCTTGAACTTGACCACTTAAGGAACAAGGATGATCCACATTTCCACTTTTTTTTCTTTAACGGAAACTGCATTTAAAGGTAACTCCGGTTCGAAAAAGCCTACCGTTCACAACAATGGCTGCTCATTCTGTATCATCGATTTCTCTTCATTAACTTTCCAATCGAGGGTTATTCGAAGCCGTGGCTTCTTAACTTCCGTAGCCTCAGTACAGCCTCAAGTTCAAGATTTCACAGGATTTCTTCAGATTTTCTTATGATGAGAGCGATTTCATCATTCAAAAAATAACCTCCCCCATGCCATAACTCGTTTACGCTCTGTCAACTTTCACACAACCAAATGGATGATTGATTGAGTCTCGTCGAGCCCAATTGGGTCTTGGCAGCAAATCCACAAAATATGGCTGAGGATTATTGACAAGTGGCCGGAGTTAGATCATCCATTTTCCTAATATTAGTTGTAGCTTCATTTCCTTCTGTGTTTTGGACTTGTAGCATCCGGCCTCTGATCCCGATTTGCTGGGTCACTAAAAATAAGGTCATTGGAGATGATTGTTTGGTTTATAGGAGCAAGAAGTCACGTCAACTGAAGATGAGTGAGTGCGGGATCCAGACTGTAAATTCCCATTGGATTGGGTTTTTGGTCGAAACTTTTGGCCTGGTTCCATGTTGGTGGAGTACCGCAAGTGCTGAATCGATTTGTTGTTACCTGTTGGGCAAGGTGCTGGCACAGGGGTCAAGATCATTGAAGGTTACACGGAAGTCCAACTCTCCTTCACATCGTCTTCAACGTCTTCAACGTCTTCAACGTCTTCAACCTCCTTCAGATGGGACAGTGGTTTCTCAAACACATTCCTTAAAAACTCGTTATTCACCTGTCCAACGCCTCCTAATTCAATTACAAACCCAGTAAAGGACCAACTGATCTCACCTGACATCCCTCTCAATTAATCAACTCTCACAACTCTCATCCGCTGGAATCTCAGAAAAAGTCCTTCATCCCTCCGTCCTGTCACGGAGGTGTTCCTGCTCCTAATTCAAATGAGACTGGAAGCATCAAACGGAAGTGTCACGTTGGATTAGGCACAGTACATGAATCCAACTGGGAGAAACTTGGGCTTCTGGAGAAAGTTTACAGCCCATCGCGTCCCCCTCATCTTTTTCTCATTATGCAAAAGAATTGAGTTCTCTGGAGAATCCAGGAGGAATCCAGAGGATTATGTCAGTTGGATTCTGAGGAACAACCAATTCATTCCAATGACTTTGTTTCCTTCCAATTATTCACGTCAACACCGTCCTCTGAACCTAAAACAGAATTTTAATGAGAATCAAGATCAGATTATAATCAACGCAATCCCACACCTTTAAGCTCATTTCAAACCAAACCAAAGTCATTCTAGCTCAAAAACATTCGACGGAACCAGAAAGCATGTAAATTAAAATTGGGCTAGACGAAGAGACATTTATGCCATTTCCAACTAAAATGGAAAATGGCATAAATTCGGTTTCTAATCATCTAAACTTTAAGGAAAGGGGCTCAGTGGAACAGAAGAAGTTACTTTGTGTAGGTACAAATTATTATTGTGTAATTACTGTTTACTGTAAATAAAATCATTAGTTTATCAGTACACACTGCTTTGGAGCAGAGAGTAAGTGTACATCCTGGGATCCTGGGTTGGGTGTAGCACGTGTGTGCATTGTTGCTGGCATTGTTGTTTTTCATTTCAGGTCCATAAGCCCCAAGTTTTTATCTTTTTAACCCAAATCCTTTCGAGGAATCAAGAAAGTCATTAGGAAGAAGACGGATTAGTGTGTGCAAGTACAAGGATGAAAAATGAAGAGAGGCACTTTAAGTTTTGCGGTAGACCGACGAAGTGGGAGCTATACTAAGTAAATTGGATCTTCACCTGAAGAGTCACACGGCGAGGAAGCATGAAGTGGACTTGACTGATGGTGCTGTGATTAACACACAATGCGTGCTGGGAAATGAGAGCCTTTACTCACAGGGCTTAAGGATTTGATACGGAAGACGAACATGGGGCTCCATCGTGTAGATTGTCATCAGATGAAACTTCCGAGTGGGCCTGGAAAGATGAATGGAAATGAATCAATTGGATTTGCAACGGATCGGGGAAAGTCTTTGGGATCCGAGACGCTTTTGTCATGGTTGAATGGCGACTTTGATCTCCCCAAGATCCACAATCGGGCAATTGAAAAGTCCTTTGGAAGATGAGGATGGGATGGTGGATTGGTGTGTTGGATTACTTTCCCGTGACATGGTTCTAAGACAGGGACATGACACACCCCCGCCTTCCTTTCGCATATGAAGCATCGAGGATGGGTACCATTGAGGATACCATTGAGGATACCATTGAGGATACCGGACGGAAGACGGATGTGCAGACTTCATAATAATCCACCTGCAGCAAACAACATTTTACTCTCATTTGCACTTACTTTGAATAATCATAAAAAATCAAGAACAGGAAAGAGGACTGTGTGAACTGGCCTGCTTCTTACCAACTTCCCTTAGTCTTAGTCTGCATGTTCCGAATTAATTTAGGCCACGAGGACAGACAAACAAACACAAATTAAAGATGATCAACGTCTGGATGGAACAGAGGTCAAGGGCTCTTCTGGAGTATGACAATCACAATCCAATCCTGGACATGTGTCCACATAGTTGACTTGTAACTGATTGATCATTGGTCTATGGAGAATGGAGACATGGTGGGCCAGCCAATAAAGTAAAGGCCAGTGCCAGTAGTGTGATATTAATTAATTAATTGAATGAGTAGTTATGGTTAATTATTAATGAATGAAACTGACACGCAGGTGGGAGTGTCCTTTGACTTCTCCCTCCAACTCATGTCGAGGCGACGCTTCCAAGCGTCCTTATCCTCATGTCCATTAATCAATTAATCCATGAATTAATCTACTCATTAACTTTGAATTGCTTTAATCAGGTTGAATTTCAGTCAATTGTTCCTTCCTTAAAATGAATCCAGAGAATTCGATCCAGACATCGAGCATTTGAACCCATTTTAGACTCAGATTCTCATCTGCCGGCGTCATTCCTCTTCCAAGGAATTTATGATTTACACACAAAATCCAATTGGTCATTTCTACTCGGCCTTCCTACTCTTCAATTAATCAATTTTTACATTGAAAGTCAAAGTGGGCACTGCAAAGGGCACATGGAAGTTCTTGAAGTGTTTATGACAAATACCGGAAGTCACATTTGGCAAAATGTGCCTTGTGTAAAATCTAAAAAGTTATGAAAAACCATGAGGGATTAGTAAAACCAATTGAGGCCCTTAACTTTATAATGAAGGGCCTCAGCAGTGACCCTACGCCTCATGGTTTCTTGTAACTTGTTAGAATTTATCTAAGTAGAAGAAAGTAGATGTGGAGAAGAGCTTCGAGTAGTGACCATGTCAACCTGGATTTTTAATTCGGAGCTTTTACATTTCTAAGTACTGCTCCAACCACAAAGATTTCATTTACTGAAACCCGTGTCATTTGGTGACCCAAAAATCTTCTAAAAATGAAATTGAAAGGAAAAAACATTCATGTTTCTTTTCTTTTCTAGTGCATGAACTGTTCAAATTCTCATTCCTTTATTCCAAAAGTAAAGAACCGGAAGTTGGGGTCAGATTCAGAATAGATTTTGCACTTTTTTTTTTATATCAAAACCAGGGTTTCCAATTTTCCAGTTCCTGGAGAATGGCCTATTAAACCCTTATTGGCTTCATTTGGAGCACTTTGAAGCATAGCAAAAGCCATGAGAATTTTCTTTCCAATTCGTGTCAAGGAACGCTGCTTTCTTTCTTTCCTTTAATTCTGCATCTCTGTTCCAAACATTTTCATAAAAGTTTTGATGAACGAAAAACATGAAAAGTGGGACAAGTCCAACCAGAATCCTTTGGATTATATTGAATCCCTCCACACCCAATTCAACTAATTAAACAATTTCACAATTATTTTGGTTTCTGGGTTTTGATTGGCTGAGACAGACGGAGAGTGGATGCTGGAGAAAGTGAAATTGGACTTTTTGTTTCCATTTTTCCATTTTGTTTAGATTGAGAAGTTGTGTGTGTTCCTTGGGCAGTGTTTGTTGATGGACTTAATTGTGTTTGTGGGTTGTTTTAATTTGATCCATATCCCATCGGAGGAGGATCATTTCCAATTGTTTCTTGCAAAGTGTGTCGTCGCCCACAATCAGAGAGTGAAGATCCGTGAAGGCCTACATTCCACTGCCCAGTTTAACACCTTCTTCTTCAATTAATAATCACCAGTTACCTACCCCCCATCCAATTCCTCCAATCTCCAAATTCCAATGGAAATGGACCGGATGAGAAGACATGACCAACTGCATTCCCATCAAGGGAAATGGAAACCTGTTTCCTCATTGATTCCACGACTAACGAGGGGACTTGTCATCTCACATGCATTGGAATTCTCAGTCCTGGCAAAAGAAATATCCACTCCACGCGTCCCGTTGCGTCGTTTTCTGACGTTTCTTTGGCACTCTACCAAAAGGTCATAAGTTGTGTCATCTCCGACACCTGAAGTCATGCTGGGCTGAATGTGTCATGTCCTTTGATCCCCAGAGAGAGATGACATCACATACAGAAGGTCAAGATGAAAGAACCTCTTACGGTTTCTTAATCCCTGCCACACAGTAGTAATACGCAATATAATATAATATAATAATAATATTTCAAACTTGTTTGAGAGAGACGGAAGGTAGGAATTAATTAAGCCATGGTTTGGCACCACAACTGCAACTGCAGGATGGTCCAAAACCCCTTTCATGCTTAGAACTGACCCCGATTCTCCTAACTGATTTTAATTGACTCTTAAAGCAAGGAGTCCATTGGTGTTAAATTAATATTCGGGAATGAGTTTTGGACCTGTTAACACCCATCCATGCCCAATAACTGTAATTTCAAGTGTCAGCCAAATTCTTGTAAAGAATGAAACAGGTTCAGGGCATTATCAAATCAATTAATAATCATGCCAATAAGGGAAGACATTGCAACTTGAAAGGTAAGGAAGGAGGGGAGAATTCCAACAATAGGCGAGTCAATTGTTGCCAAAAATAGTCAAGCCAAGGGATTGGTCCATCAGGAAATGGAGGAGGGACATTTTTTGTTGCAGATCATCATGACTCTAAAAATAGAAAGGAGACTCATCGTCCATTGGACGGAATAAAACACGCCCATTGGACTCTTCAATTCGACATTCAATGCATTCAATGGTGGAATTGCTCATCTGAATGAATCTGAATGAATTGACACGGAATGTGGCTATAATTGTTTTTCAGGCAGTGTTGAAGGTATCTGAATTTGTGTTTTGTGAAAGGGTACTTGAGGTCAGTTGGTTTGACTTTCTAGTTCATTGCTTTGAGTGAAAGGGAGAATAAAGGAATGGAGTCGTGGGGTCATTATTTGACTCAAACTGGATTTGGGTGAAAAGCAAGTAAACAATACGAGTAACTAATTTATATCCTTTTTAGTTGCACTTTCACGCAAGGCAGAATTTAATTTAGTCTCCTGTGTGTGTATAACTGAAGGCCTTTGGTATCCCTCTGTATCCCTCATCCCTTGGAATTGGGGACATGGTTGAGGTCGCTTTCGATTTCATCCTCAAAGTCCTCACATCCACACTGCACTGATATTTCCGTATTATTGGGATCTACACCTCAGACGTGATTCGAATAACAAGGCACAGGGAAAGGCACATTCTGGGCATTGACCTTCTGACTCACAACCTCCTACCTACAATGTAATGTCAAGGAGAAAATTAAGTTTTTCGTATAATTTATTACATCAGGATTTAGGGAGAGAGTGGGACATTTAAACATTAGCTTTTGTTGTTTTTAGAAAATGTTTAGAATGGATTAAGGGGAAAGATGTTCTTTTATAACTTAAAATGAATTTATCTAAATTGGAGTGGACTTATCTTGAGTCCCATTGAGTCCTTCCCCACTTCAGCCACGGTGCAGACAGTGCAGAGTTCTCCCTGGAACGGCGGTGAATAAGAAGTTGAACAGAAGGGACATTTAACCTCTGGCTTCCCCCTGTAGATTGGCTTGTAAGACTTCCCACAGACGTTAAATGGGTTGTGCTCATCGTAGTCAAGTGGAGCTTCATCAACTGGGTTCTTCTCACATGCTTGGAGTAATTTCCGCGTTTGAAGAGCCATTTCAGGTTTTGGACCGAGTTCCAAGAGACGTCGGGCAAACGAAGCAGCAGTCCTGTAGTTCTTCAGTTTGAATGCCAAGTTCATCGCAGTTCTCAACGTTAGCATCAAATGGACAGGCTGGAGAGTGCAGTGCGTAAAGTACGCAGCTAGTTCACAGCTTCGCTTTTGATCGTCCAGACGCTCCTTGGGCAGATCCTTTCGACAGAGCTCCATTTGAAGACCTAGAAATAAATAATAATTAAGTAATAAAAGTAAATTCAAATTCAATTCACTAAAAAAGCTTACCAAGGATGTACTCCCGGCACATACTGATGAGTTCCGTTGCTTCTGCTATTTCAGGTTTGGTTTCAACTACAAGGAGTGGAATGTTTAGAAGAAGTTGACGGAATTTATCCAGAGCTTCATTGAATTTCCCCATTGTGGTCAACTGGTAGCAGTTCTATTGGGCAAATGTAAAAATCGTTGGTGCGTGAGTAAAGCAAATATTATTTTTAATTTACATATCGGAGCACTTGCCTGGAGCCTTTGAATGAGGTCGTTTAGTTTAAGCCCAACAGCCGGGACTTGGGATTTGACATCCTTGCTGTTTCTGAGCGGGTACAAATAGAGTCCAGGCATATCCGGAAGGGCGGTGAAAGATGCACGAGAGCGTGAATAAGTGGAGACGAAAAGTTGTTTGAATGGAGCCAACTCAACCACTCCGATTTGATCCTGGAGGAGACGAGCAGCAGACTCGAAGCTTCCAGCGAGGACATGGTCCACAACTAGTTTGGAATTATTGGTCCATTGTTGAGGTGGAGAGACGCCACGAGTTGGAGCCACAAAGTAAGTCCCATCCACATCCCCAGGGATAGCTACCTCAGCATCTGCTGGCAACTCCAAATCATCCTCAGCTTCCCAACCACCACCTATAGCCATGCAAAAGATTATTTTATATGGCACAATGAACATTTCCCATACTCAATTGCTTGCCTTCCTTCTTCTACCTAGAGCAATAAGCTTACCTTCTTCTCCAGCCTCAGCCACTTCTCCCTTCTCTTGTGCATTGTCGTCATCATCCAGTCCGAGGTCATCGTCTCCCCAGGCCCCGGTGGGCGTTATGTCCAAATCCTCATTGGTAAGAACAGTGGTCGTAACAGCACTTCCTTTGCTCTTAGCTAAAGCAGCTCCTTCAAACAAGCTCTGGAATGGAGGAACAAAACAAGTAGGGACCAGAAACTAGCAACCATTTTCTAAAATGCATTTCTCACCTTCGTGACGGTCAAGAGAGGCCAATTACTCTCAGTTTGCACAATTGGTGGAGTGGGACGAAGGAGCTCAGCGGATGGATTTGGCTCCAAGTTACTAATTTGATCTTCATCCAACAACTCACGGAGAGACTCAGCCTCATCACCAAGGCCGTACGTAAGAGCAGTCAAGTAAGCAAGTGGAACTTGTCCACTAGCCTGAAAACAAGAACACAAATTAATCCCTGCCGTCCTTCAAATCAACACCGCTAAATTACACTCTTACTTTGAGAAGTTTCACGCGCTCGTTCACATCTCCCAAGAGCAATGCATTCTGGTAATGGGAAGACACATCTTTCCTGATTTCAGAGATTTTCATCATCTTCTTCAACTTATCGAAATTCCCAGTAATCAAGTAGAGGAATGTGAGCTTATCAAAATTCTTCGTTCGTTGGTAGCACATCTCAACAACCTAATAAAGGATGAAAGTGAACACTTATACTTGGATCTAATAAAAAAAACAAGAGAGTGATGAGTTGCCACTCACCTGGTGATTCCCCTGGAAAAGTGCAGCTTGGCCTAATTTCTCCCAGCAAATCTTATCATCCAAAGACTTTGCAGCTTCCAGTCCAATTTCGATATTTCCACATTCCAACGCAAGAGCAAAGCGTGTTCGTTCATCCTTTACAAAATGAAGGGCTACTTCTGGGTACCCTTTCTTTTGCAAATAAGCAATGATGGATTGTCCAACTAATTTGGCGTTTCGAACCATATGCAAAACCTACAAATTGAAAAAGGAAATTTAATCTTTTAATCTAATTGAACAAGGGAACTCACTTCATCGTATTTCCGGTTGACAAGAGCCAGTTTGAAGCGATACTCAGTGGGATCAATGTTGAGCACGCAGGCTTTAGCTTGACGATCCAAACAGAAAACTTGGTGATTCCGGATTTTCGTGATGTAAATTGGCAAATCAAGAGTTCGAATAATCCCACTGTCTCTAAAATTGTCAAAAGCAAATCGTTTGTGAAGGAAAACGACTTCAAACACAGTATTATCGTGTTTAAACATACCCATTGAGGAGTCCATATTTGATGTGATTGCTCGTCGTGTAAATGAATACCCCAGAATCGTCCCACGCCCCTGACTTAACGTGAGTGCTCTCTTGAAGTGTACAAAGGATTTGCAATTTACGATTGCAAATTGTAATTCCACGTTTAGCAAGGAGTGCCACGTGACTCAAATCATTGGCCCAAATCACATAGCGAATTCTGGCAGCTTTGACCTCGCCAAGAACTCTGCAAATCACATAAAAACGTTTACATTTGAAATTAAAGCAGCATGTGAAAATAAGGGTTCCATACCGTTTTTGCTGGACGTCAAAGAGCGTGAGTGTATCTGGTTCACGGAGCAAAAGCATCCCAGTTCCAGCGTAGAAAATCTCATCACAGTTAGGAGCCTGGATCTTCTTGTTTACTTCATTCTTCAAATTCTTGATCAGCAACTGTTCACAAAATATAATTAAAAGTAACCAGATTTTAAACGGATTTAGGGATGAGCTTACTGATTGAGTCCGGTCCAAAACAGCGAATCGATTCCTTGCCACCCAGATGCATGTCATTCCAGAAGACTTTTTGCAATCAGGAGTCTCATTGCTCTGCTCTCCATCACTTGGAATTGTATACAACTCGTAGCTACTGTTCTCAACATTCGTTGCTCGTGTGGTCAACAACACTGCATTCTCCATTGGATTGTAAGACATGCTAAAACCAAAATAAATATTTAAAATTTTAGAAAGAACGGAACGTGATTTGGATATTTACCTGTGGACTGGTGGTCTATTTCCACCACGGAGTTGCATGATCGCTGAATCCTTGGATGTGGTCAGATCGAGACGACGCAAGTAACGATCCTTCACGTAGTAAATCAGATTCCCATGGATAGCATAAGCTGGTCTTTCTCTCTCCAACTGAAAATACATTAATACGTTTTACACTAATCTTTGCAACGTAGAGACAACGTAAGAGAAATCACCTTGAAAATGATCATGCCAGAATCGTGTCCAGCAGCAAAAAGGTTCAGCGTGGGATGAGCAGCAAGTACCCAGAACCTGTCATTCTCACGACGGAAAGTGTGAAGACAAGTTCGCTTAGTCATGTCCCAAATACGAATACTCTTGTCTTCAGAATTGGACAAAATGAACTCCTGGCGAGGGTGGAAAAGGACACAGGAAACATTGTTGTAGTGACCTCGACAAGTATCCACTTCCCATGCCTGAATAAATTGATTCGTTTGAAACTTATGAAGTTAGTTGAGACAAAGCATGGTGCACTTATACCTTGGCTTCATTCATCCGCCACAACTTGACCAGTCGATCATCAGCTCCAGAAACAATCAATGGAAGAGTTGGGTGAAAGTAGGCCCAGTTGACACCACGGTCATGACCCTCCAAGACATGACGAACGACAGCATCAGACTGGCCAAACAAGTCAGTTGTTCCAGGGTGTCTCATGTGTTCGTCAGTTGCCGTTCCAGGCGCTGTATTCTTCTTACGTAATCCTGGATACAAATTATGGAATAAATAGAGCATGGATTTAAACGAAACAAACAGCGTCTTCAGCTCAAAGCATCCAACACCGAATGGTAATCAGTCACTGACAGACAGTTCTGGAAGGAGTCTTTTTATGAAATACTTGAGTGAAAATAATCATAGGAGAATAAATGTCACTTTCTGTAATCATTACACATACCAACGCGAGCTCCAATGAGTCATCCGCTTAGAAGCAATTAAGAGCCCGTATACCTTCCAGAAGAAATCCTCAGTGACTTACCCTGACTTTCCGCTATACCTGTAATGTCCCAAACTCGGACTGTTTGATCCAAAGAAGCAGACACAACCAGGTCCTCAGTAGGATGGAACTGAGCACACATGACGTAGTGATTGTGTCCAGTCAGAATACAAATAGCCTGACGACTCTGCCAATTCCAGATCCGGATTGTTTGATCATCCGATGCACTCAGGATCCACGGGTACTTGTGATGAAACATTGTAGTCCGAATGTAATCCAAATGACCAAGCAATGTAAACAGACAGCGCCGCTGCTTGTAATTCCACACCTAAAGAACAACCAGAAACGTCACTTCAGCTCATTTGTTTATAATTTCAGCATACCTTAATCTTGTAATCATCGCCTCCAGACACGAAGAGAGGCTGTTGATTATGGAAACAGACTCCACGAACGGGCCCATCATGTTCCTCAAACTTTTCAATCATCGTACACATCCGGTAGTCCCACAATTGTATAGCTCCATTGTGTAAGCTAGGAATGATGACATTTCCAGTTAGTATATGTCTTTTGACCCCTGGTTGACCTTTTCAGTAGGGTAATATGGTATGTGTTTACCTGGTGAGTACCCATGGTCTCTTTGGGTGAAAAGCGAGTCCCTTGACCCTTGCTGACTTGGTCTCGAACTTGGTCAGCATGATGACCTGACCTTTCTGGTGACCCAAAAGGGATTAATGAGTGACACAACAAACAACAAAATGTCATAAAATTCCAGACTGACGTGGAAGGCAGGCGGCTTCGAATTTCCCTTGCACAGCCACACAGCATAGCTCAATCTTCATAGCACAGTGTGCATGGGACGGGCAAAAACCGAAAAATAAATAACACCACAAAATGTGAACAATTTTCAACAAAACTATTAACTGAACTACATTCCATTTTATTCATTTTAAATTATTTGTGCAACAAATATTGACAAAATGGCGATTTGGATTTGTTTTGCCCATGTCCACAGCCCCACCACACCGGCAGGCAGGCAGGAACCGCCAAAAGAATTTCGATAGAAAAGCCGAAATTATTTTGGTTTTGAATTGTTCTTGAATTGTTCTTGAATTGTTCTTGAATTGTTGGAGTTTCCATTTTGGAATTAATTGTTAATTGAGGACTTTAATTGACTTCATTTGGCTACAATGGACGGGAGAAAACCAAGGCTTCCATCCGCACTAAACGATGCCGAGTCCATCAGAGCAGGAATCAAGTCTGGAAATATCAACATATCACATGGTATAAAACAGAAGTTGAAACAAAAGTTAATAAATTAATAATTGATTCTCTTATGCATAGACTACATGGCGTTGAGTGTGGAGGATACCCTTTCCAAGGAGAAGAAGGCAGGCCTTGAGGAGATTGAAAGGAAACGAAGGGCACGGTTGATGAATGTAAGTACGGACGATGAAGAGGTCAAAAGAGACTTGAGAACGGTCGGTGAGCCAATTTGCTTGTTTGGAGAAGGTCCTGCAGACAGAAGACATCGACTCAAGGATATACTATCGAGGTAACTTGACTTTGACGGAAGGTACCTAATGGTCAACTTCCAATCTCAATTTTCATTGCAGAATCGGGATTGATGCCCTTTTGAAGAAAGAGTTTGACCAACAGCAACGTGAGTTTAAGAAGGTAAAATTGTAAATGTTGGCGTATTCAGTAATATGCTTTTGATCTTGGCAGGAAAACCTGCTGCGGATAAAGAACAAGAAGCTACCTGGTACCATGAAGGGCCAGAGTCACTTCAAATTGCACGCCAGTGGATGTTGGGTAATCCGTAGCTATTTAGCTACACCTGAACTTACCGAATTTATTTCTTATTCTTTAGCTTATGTATTTATTACATTTCAGAGTATTCAATGAAAAGAGCAAAGGAACGATTGGCTGAGGCAAGGAGGATTCGTGACTTACCTACTGCAACGAAACTAGCTAAACGACAAGAGCTTCAGAAGCGGCTGCAAGGGAGTAACATTATTTCCAGTCAAGTGGGCGATAGTCGGCCAGTTTCTTACATCCAGTTTAGTCCAAACTCGAAGATTCTTGCCACTGCTTCATGGTAAAACCCATAACATCAAAATTACGATTTTCCCAATAAATTCTTTCAACTGTATTTTTAATTTGAAGGAGTGGTTTAGTGAAACTTTGGTCAGCCCCAGATTGTACTCCGATCAGAACACTGCGAGGTCACACTAACAATGTGGGTGCAGTTGTGTTCCATCCATACTCAACAATCAACATGGAGGACGAAGCGTGCCAACTTGCTTCATGTGGGGCAGATGGATCTGTCAAACTGTGGAACTTTGTTAAGTAATTCGAATACACGATTCAGAGATTCTCTTCCTTCACTACAAATATTGGCTGTGTATTTCTGTAGGGATGAGCCAATCGCAGACGTCCCTGGACATTCCGCTCGGGTGTCTCGTATTGTGTACCATCCTTCGGGGCGCTTCTTGGCAACTTGTTGCTTTGACTCTTCCTGGAGATTGTGGGATTTAGAGCAGCAAGAAGAAGTTTTGCATCAGGAAGGGCACAGTAAACCCGTCTATTGCCTCGCTTTCCAATGTGATGGTTCACTAGCAATCACTGGGTAAAGCCTTAAACCTAAACTTAATTTCCGTTAATATTTCCCTTAACTATTCATTTACAGGGGAATGGACTCTTTTGGAAGAGTTTGGGACTTGCGAACTGGGCGTTGCATCATGTTTCTCGAGGGTCACCTTAAGTCCATCTTTGGAGTTGAATTTGCTCCCAACGGGTAAAAATACAGTTGTCGTATTTTATCATTTTATATTTAATATTTGTTTTTCCAATGTAGATACCAAGTTGTGACTGGGAGTGAAGACAATTCCTGTCGTATTTGGGACATTCGTCAGCGTTCTTGTATTTACACAATTCCAGCACACACGAACCTTGTGTCCAGTGTCAAGTACCAGCCTGGAGACGGTCGTTTCATTGCTACATCTTCATATGACAACAGTGCAAAGGTAAACTCTCAATTAATTACGCATTCTCCAATTCTTACTTTATTTACTTTGATGTTTTCTTTTTTAGCTCTGGCTCTCTGGTACTTGGCAGCCATTGAAAACCCTCAAGGGTCACGACGGACGGGTTATGTGTGTTGATATCTCGCCAGATTCCCAGTATGTTGCCACTTCATCCTTTGACCGAACATTCAAGATTTGGGGATATGAGGAAGACTGATTCATCTTCCAAAGTTTCTATTACGTTTTATATCTACACCATTTGGAAATTCCACTTTCCTCATTAGCACAGGAAACTAAATTAAACGTCGTGGATTCAGAAAATTAAACTCATGCTGCATAAGTTATTGAGATGAATGAATCAGTTTTGCAACTCTATGATCTCAATTTATCCTCACAAGGAAAGTAAGCAGAATTCATCGAGATTCATCCTGATTGGTTGTACAGAAAGTTGTGAAAACTTCATGGCTTAGGCAGGATTGTTTTCCTGTGCCTTCTCATCCCTTTGTCACTTATAGGCTTAGAGGGCAGAAAGATGTATGGAAGAGGTGAAGAGTTCGTCCAGGTAAGCACGGGATCCAACTATTGAATTAATACCAAGGGAAGACAAGAAATATTTCAATTCCTCTCCTCTGTAAGTCTGTAAGACGCCATCAAGAGGCGCATGGGCACTTGACCGCCACCTACTAACTGAGTCATGGTAACAGCGCCAAGGAAAATAAAATCAAACAATTCAATCCAACATACAACACTCATCACTCCCACTCTCCACTCCACTTCTCTCCCACACACACTCATCTTTCTTTCTCTCCAATTTACAGTACAATTTCCATTTATTCATCTCACCAGTTAACTTAACTTCCAAGAAGAATAACATGGCTTCCAATCGACCCCGCAACGGTATCAACAACAACCACGGTGTCCAGAATAGGGATCTTCGCCAAATTTTCCAAAACTTTGATTTTGGCGATGGAGTTCACTTCATGGGGGCTGGCGACGGTGTTCACAACATGGCAGCTGGAGATGGTATTCACAACTTAGATCTGGAAGAAGATGATGATGATGTTCCGGATTTGGTTCCTTACCACGGAATTTACATGGGAGCTGGCGATGGAGTTCACATCATGGGGGCTGGCGACGGTGTTCACAACATGGCAGCTGGAGATGGCATCCACAACTTAGTTCTTGAAGATGATATTCCGAATTTGGCTCCTGGCGACGGAATTCACAACATGGCAGCAGGCGACGGAATTCACAACATGGCAGCAGGCGACGGAATTCACAACATGGCAGCAGGCGACGGAATTCACAACATGGCAGCAGGCGGCGGAATTCACAACATGGCAGCAGGCGACGGAATTCACAACTTCGTTCTTGAAGATGACCTTGCGAACATGGCTCTTGGCAATGACCTTCCGAACGTGGCTGTTGGCATTGATCTTCCGAACGTGGCTCTTGGCAATGACCTTCCGAACGTGGCTCTTGGCGATGACCTTCCGATCATGGCTCTTGGCGACAATAACCCGATCATGGCTCTTGGCGACAATAACTCGAACATGGCTGTTGGCATTGATCTTCCGAACGTGGCTCTTGGCGATGACCTTCCGATCATGGCTCTTGGCGACAATAACTCGAACATAGTTGTTGGCATTGATCTTCCGAACGTGGCTGTTGGCGATGATGTTGGGAACATGACTCCTGGCGATGATGTTGGGAACATGACTCCTGGCGATGATGTTGGGAACATGGCTGTTGGCGACGGTGTTCAGAAGATGGCTAGGATTCGACGCCAGGCACAGGATTACAATACGGAAATAGAGGCCTATGTCAAGGACCTTGCCCAGTGGACTCAAGAGATGAAGGACGAGGAAAAGAAAGCGAAAGAGCGAAAGGTCAGTGACTTCTGGCAATTGCTGACATTTTGATTCAATTTGTACAAGAGACTAAGAACTTTGTATTTCTGTTTGCAGGACACTGAAGGGACTCCATTGGGGGACAACTGGGTGCGAATTCCAGTTTGGGACGCCGATGACTGGGAAGCTGGAAGGGGCCCTCTACCATAAATCGAACAAGCAAAACTACAAGGAATCTAATTGTACTACATGTGCATTAACCAATTACAAAAAAAAAATTGAATAAACCATGACGAGGTAAAACCCCAATCAACTCCTTCACTTGAGATTTGATTTATAGAAGGCTAATTATTCACTAATAATTAATTCACTGAGTTGACAACCACCTCCTGGTAATACTGTAACGGATGTCGTTTTTATACTCGTGTAAGAAGTTAGTCAAACTGTTTCAAATAAAAAATAAAACATCACGTCCAAAATATTCTTACAAATATCCAACTGAGGGCAGAGATTGTATAGTTCCAGAGAAACTGGGGAAAGGACAAAACCACAAGGGTTTTAAAAAATGTGGAGATTTAAGTGAGTGCTTCCTTGTCGGTGAGGTTCATAATTTCAAGGTTGCTTCCATCCTGTCAAATTAATTAAATTAAAATCAAGTATTTACAGTTTCCATTTTCATAATAATAAACTCACCTCCTTCCTCTTCAGGGATTTGATTTTGTTAAAGACAGAAAACTTTGTGACGAGGTTCTTGAGTGCGCTGCTCTCAGAGTAGAAACTCACTTCTTTGATTTGCGACGTACGAAAGCGCTGCGAACCATGTTGATCTGAAATTAAAAGACGACTGAATGATTATACTTTTATGTAAACCATATGCAAATGTCCACTACCTTCAGGGTATAGATTTTCCTCTTCATCATCGAGGTCATCGTCCGGGTCAAGGGCGCAACTCTCAGCCAATGGCAGCAGATCCCGCTCATTGTGCTGATTTTCCTCATGGTGGTTTGAATCCCCACCTGAATGGCCTCCTGAAGCCACGAGCTTCATATACTTGTATTCCAATTTCCGATGTCTCCTCCAGAAACAAAAGAGGAGGACAGACAGGAGTATTGTCAGAGCAATGGCGAGTTCTATGGCTACCTATAATGAGAACAGAACTTGTCATTCATTGGTTACTGGTGGGGTGGGCTTTTGGCTTTACTTCAACAATGAAGGGCAAATGGTTTGTGCATTTGGCACTCTTCGGCCAGGAAGCGTTGTTTCTCAACAGACAAAGGGAGTTCGGAGAACTGAGGTAATGGAGCTCCTGGGAACCTTCCTTGCATTCCCCACGAACAATCCTAAAGACAAAATGTTAAATTGCTTAAGACATTTACAGAAACAGAGGAGACTTACGTGAGCTCATCTTCAGAGCAGACATGGCAGGCAAAAGGAGTTTCCCAAATGAAGTGGTAATTGCAGCCATCACAGGTAGCATCGGGACATTTCTCTGGGATCTTGATGTCAGCATCCTGGAGACCTGGACTGTCACTGTGCATTCCTGACCAGGAGGTTGTTGGCATTCGGCATTGGAAAGTGATAGTGGTAGTTCGCCCCTTGGCACAGGCGGGGGTTGGCCTGTTAACATAACAGCAGTTAGTTTTACACTTGTAAGTTGTATCTCTTCCAATTCATCACATACTCTGAAGTTGAGTAGAAGAAATGAAACTGATGAGGGAATTCGAGACGATCCACAACGATCCCTTGAGCTACTGACATGCCCAAGATAGATGGTGAATGGCTAATTCCTGAATAATTTTAAATATAATTATAGTAAGAATAAACATAGTAGACAGAGTGGGTTTACCAATTAAATGATCTCCTAATGATCCTGCATGGGTTGATAAAGGCTTCAACGGAACCATACCAACATCACCATACGAGCTCATGTCCATCCCCATTCCAACTGCTGGTGGAAAGATTGTGCTTTGACAAATCATCGTTTCAATCTTCGGATTCTGAACTTGTGGCTCAAATCCTCGTGGGAGTGAAACGTTTTTGTAGCACTGGGCATTCTCCTCTGTGCAGAAACTGATGTTATAGGCATGGTAGTACTGAGTTCCGGAACTTGTAAACAACGGTGTACCACGTACGGTATGGAATCCCTTGAGTGGTCTCAAATCATAAGTATATCCACCTACAAGGAAAATTAATCAAAACTAAAGTAATTCAAAAGTAAAGAGAGATTGGTTGACCCACCCATCTCAATCAAACAGTCTGTAGTACATGTGAGGCCATCTTTGCTAATGAGGGAAGGACCACAAGAAGTGCAGTTGGTAGCAAACGGTCCAACGGTGACTGACTTTTGTGGACACCTTGTACACTTTACGACTTCCTTCACACTTGCATTATCTGGTCGCTCACTGACAAGAGGATAAGTTGGTTATTATTTTATCGTTAACCGCAGAACATAAATAAGCGGACTTACATGGTAGTTCTGATGTGTCCTGGCGCGCATGTGATACAAGAACCTTTTTGATTTGTATTCCTCAAGTTACTGGCATAGATGAATCCATCTTGGCACTGAATGCATGAACTGGCTCCTCCGTCGATGCTATTGGTGACATTTATGGTATAAATCTTCACCACCGTTTGGTCATCAGGGGCATCTCGTGACCAGGCCGTAGGATCATTCCAGTCATCCCTCAAATTCCCTTCAGCATTCAGAGCATCCCAAGCTATTTTTTGAAACGCCCAACTAAAACTGTACGAGTCATTCTTGAGAATGGAATGGGTAAATTCTTGACGAGGTTGAGTCCCAACCCATCGCTGGATCACCGTCGCATTCTTCGTCGCAGTACCCTGAGCAAACGTAATAATAAATACAATCATGAATCATATGACAGGTCACCATCCTTACTTGCATAAGAAGAAGTTCACAGTCATGACGACAATTCATTTCAAACGTGAAAATGAGGCGACCCACTTCAATTAGCTGGCCGTTGATGATACCTCCGATCCCACGGAACCCATTTACTGTGAAAGTCATAACAAGGTAGACCCAGTCAGCATGACCCTTCCCACTTCGCACGTAGTTCCCATTCAGTTGCCAAGCAGGAGACTTGCTACATCCAGTATCTACAAAAATAAAAATATATTATGGAATATTTCATATTAAATTCTCAACTTTTACAACTAAGGTTGTGTGCTAACCTTCGGGACTGATGCAGGTTTCGTGAAGATTATATGGCCAAGCATACCTGGAGAAAATGAATCAGAATATTGGTCATATTCAACCACGATACCGAACCACGAAGCGATTTACCATTGTGTCAAATGGTGGCTGGTATCCGGAGCTGTATTTGGAGGACACTCTTGACAGGGTGTGATTCCATCAGAAAATGTATTACCGGAACAAGGAATGCAACGACCCTCTCGATACTCCGTCCCTGCAGTCAAAATCCGTTACTATAAAATTCATTGTCAAGTGAGTACAACGAGCCCAACGAATTTACCTGAATTACAAGGAGGACATTGAGTAGCTTCTCCCGGTGGTGGAAGTTCCTTAGCTCCAGGTCCTTCTAAACAAATCTTAGGCTCGACCCAGATGTAGATGACTCTGGTCTGAAAGTCAAATACATATGTTAACAAGGAATACAAGGATAACAAGGATATCATAGGAAGGTCAAGGTGATAGGTTTACGGTTTACCAGATTTTGTGGGTTGCAAGGAGTGTTGAGATGATAAAAGTCACGAGAGGAACATAGGGGTCTTGGTTTACAGGAAGATGAACCTGCTTCAGAGTATTCATCCCGATCTGAAATATAAAGTCAGGTAAATTAGTTCCAGTGTTTGAGTGTAATGTAATGGTGACCCCCTTGACCTACCGCATGCAGTACACTTCGTTGAATTCCGATGTGTGTAAGTGTCCTGAAATTTTATTATGGTTAAGGCACTCAATTTTTCATGTTAAACGTTAACACTCGTAATTTTAAAAGTTAACATTAGTCAGTCCTGTTAAGGGCTTAAAACGATAAACGGTACATATCTTGTTCACTTACAAAAGGACATGCTTTACATTCCTTTGCAGCTGGCTGGTCGCTCCAAGTACCCCCAGGGCAGGGGAGGCAGGATGAGGTGTAACCAACACCTGGAAATAACGTCAATTTACAAGGTTGAATTGCTTTCAAAATGGAATATTTCTCTGTTCAATTAGTTGACGACAGTTTAATTATTTTCTATAAATAGAAATGGTAAGGCGCAGTACATTCAAGAAAGAGAACCACTGCTACGGCCTCAATCCCGCACAGCCTCGAGGCTGCTGTCACTCTTAAAAACTAATTTATCCTCAATTAAAAAAGGAATTTGGGTCAATGTTAATCAATTAGTTGGAACTGCTGCGTATGGGTATTGTTAACTAGTCTTTTGTTGTCTTACCATTGATTTCAATCTTCTTGATGAGGACGGGCTTGGGTCGATGGGAGTCAATGCCCATGGTCTTCCACTGGAAAATGTTGTGACCTGTCCGCAGTGCGATTTCTTCAGTTCGCCAAACGCCTTCTCCAGTCAAGGGTGGCCAGCGACTTCCTTCTGCCTCTCGTAAGCTCTCGCATTGGTCACTGTTGGCCTAACCCACAATCAGATTAATCAAAGCAAATCAAGTTCTCAGGATAATTGCGTGCTCTCTTACTTGAAATTGAAATAGAACGCTGTCATCCGAATACTGATATGTGAATTTTAGACTTCCGGGTTTCACAAGGTCAGCACTGTAGAGCAGAGTGGCGACACAAGGGCCCCCTTGACTTAGGATCACATCTCCCTTCGACCTCCATCCCCATCTGGTTACCAAAAATTCATTAGAATTCATATTCTATCCTATCTGTAACCTTCATTTTTGATCTTACTTGCTGCAGTTGAGTTCCCCATACTGTCGACCAAAGGTGGAGAATACGCTCCTGAACTTTTCAACTTGGGATTTGAACCCTACCGGAAGAGGATCCCATTCATCGAAACGAAGTCCACCACCAAGGGAATAAGTCCCAGGCTCGCATTCCTCACAATCCAAGGTCTCAAGGTTGAGGAAGTGACCAGCCTCACAGGACTTGACTGTAATTAGCGTCAAGAATTCATTTAAGATAAATGTCAACCTCTGGATCTTACAGCACTCGTCAAGTTGTTTTGGAGGTGACGGTGGGTTGAATCCTTGGCAGGCTGGGGATGACGGAATTGCCACTCGCCATCTTCCTCTTCCTGCATCGCACTGTTTCCAAAGATCAGAAAGTTACTCAAAATCATCGCTTACTTATAGACAAGAAAGGTAACCTTTAGTTTTACAAGTTTTACCTCAGTAAAATCATAGTAAAAGTCCGACTGAAATGTAAAATCAAAGGTAGGCAAGTAAAGATTACATTTTATTACAACTTCAACAGGTAGTCTTACTGGGTTGCAGGCGATATCCTCCAACTTCCTACTTCGCTTGGCATAGACTGACACGACTAACAGCGACAGGAGAAGAAGGTTCCATGACGGCGTCATCCTGCAAGTATCGCAATATGGAAATTCAACTCTATAGTTTCCGCAAGACTCAAATCAGAACTTTTTCTAATGGAGCTCTCAAGCGCCTCCGAGTTCTTGGGAGTTGCCACTAATTGGAAAATGTAAGCGTCAAAACCAGCGGACCAATTCCAGCCAGATGTTATTGATCGCAAGTCCTTATCCTTTCTTCCGTAACGAGGAGCTTATGCGCTTTCTCCGTAACTTTCTCAAGGCCTTTCGCGGAATAAACTTTTCTCATCAACCGCACGGTTTCAGCCAAAAGTCCTGAAACTGGGATCCAATGCACCGTGGAAATGGGCTAATAAGTCTCAAATTAACACCTCATGGTCCATTTCCTCTGTCCCATTATTGACAGGCACGCGATGTACAATTTGGATTGCATGCAGCCCACAAATTCCTAAAATGCTCAATTAGTTGTCATGGTCACGTAGTCACAGTACACCCAAATTAAACAACTTTGCATGCCAGTTGCTGCCCGCTTTCTTTTTCTCCTGTCAGTAATCATCTTCATCCCGTTCGAGTCGGACCTCATTTTCCTTTCTCCTGCAATTTTTTATTTAATTTTCAAATCCAAACTTTTTTGATTTTCCGGAGTGGATCAAGATGCCGATCAGCATTGGCCAGAACCCCCTGCCTTTCCCGAATGTGGCCAACAATGAGCATTGCCAAATCTTCGGAGAGGTAAGAGAGAGGTCATTGAACTCTTGGCGTCGATTCTACCACATTTCATTCACTCTGTCTGTTGTCAACAGGTTCCGGAAGAGATGGTGCGCATGCGCTGTGATCCTTTCATTCGCCTTGCAACGGTAACCTGACATTACTTCAATTTGTATGGTTAATTTCCTAAAATATTTGGTTTCTAGATCCCGACCAAAAGCTACTTGGTGAAGAGTTGCGTCAACCCTTGTGCTCCACGGGACGCACTCGATCGTGCCTTGACGGCTTGCTACGATCATCATCGGTAAACTTATTTCAGTTTGAAAGCAATCCAAGGTTTACTAATTGTAAGTTTGTTTTAGTCAATTCTGGGTTCCAAAACCGGGTGTGGTCATGCAGTGTGAAACCTACCGTCTCTTTCCATTTGGACGGTGAGATTACCACATTCACTTCCATTCCACAAATCATGAAAGTTTTAAAATATTTTTCTTCCAGTGCTCAAGCTCGCTTGTGTCGACTCCAGTGCCTCCCAGCTTGTCCTTTGACCCAGCCATGTCGTAAGTCACCTTATCCTTGAATTCTTAAATGATTCTACAATTTATTTTTCAATTTTAGCCACCCAAACTCAGCACTGTGTCAACCATGAGCCATACAACAACCACAGCTCTCATGTCAACTGCCACATCGGAGGACCTCATATCAGCAACACAGGTCAGAAAACAGAAAAAATAAATTAACTTCTAAACCCTCAATAATTTCTTTTTCTTTTTGGCAATTTACAGCTCGTGGATTTGCTCGCTCTGCTGGTGGGAATTTCTACAACTGCTAAACAACTCCATAAATGAAACGGACACAGAAATGACAATTCAAAATTATCAACGAAGCAAAGAACATGAAACGGATTTGCTCAAGTAACAGTCAAGGGTCTTTAACGAAATAAAAGATTCTTCTAAATCATAAACCCATAAGCCTCTTTCAGCCTTTACTTTCTTTTACCATTGTGTAACGCTTAGCAAAAATAATTGTAACGTTACATAGGTTTTTTTTAAATAAATAATTTCAGTAGAAAGGCTGTTAACAGACGTTGGATGAGTTGGTTCAGCGGCCGTTCCTGTTCCAATGCCCCTGGACATGAGGATACCCACCAGATTGAGATTCGTTAAAACCCCGATTTGCGGAAAATTCCTTGTCTCGTTGCCGAATAGACGACGATTCCCTGCCCTGGTGTTGGTCAAAGGGACGATTTGCGGAAAATTCCTTGTCTCGATGACGGAGAGATGAAGATTCTTTGCCTTGGTGTTGGTAAACAGGACGGTTCGCG